>CM050432.1:7359541-7474541 GCA_027564155.1 Gymnocypris eckloni scoliostomus | reverse complement strand
AGTGCGATAAACTACTAAATTTCTTATAATATTTATCTGTTGTAATAAATCAGAAGACGAGAAAAACTAGGCAGTTTATATATGGCAGCATCAGCCAATAAAGGATCCTATACTGCCATCCTGCCTACCTTCTGACAGAGATAACTTTCTTAATTTAAACTTATAAGTCTTTTTTTTTAAGACACGTTTTTGGCACATTTCTTCATAATTGAAAAGTTAACCTTTAAATAAAGTGAATTTTACTGCACAGATTTGAGAAATAATAAAGGCTTTACATTTTTCTAAGATTTTAAAGGTGTTCATTGTCTGAAGTCTGAAGGTATTGATTATCGAGAATAACATTACATGTCCTTTGAGATTATCATAACTGCCTAAACTGTTAAGATGGTGTTTATTTTACAGCATTTAAATGTAGTTACGTGTATGTATGGGTATTTCCCTGAGATAACAAGCTGCTATACAATAATATGTTCTTTAATAATGTATATGTATCACTGTGTGTGATTACAGCGGTCATTATTAAGACTTAATGAGTTTTTTTCTCCGATTCTGAAAAAATTAGGCAGGAGAGGTTTCTGTGAAAGTCTCTACCTATATACAGCAAATATAAAATGAGATAATAACACCGGAAGATTACGAGCCAGCTATCCTCTTATATCGGGAACGCTCTAAAAGCGCTCCGCATATAGTCTGTTATTATAGAGAGGAAGAAAGTCATCAGTTATGTTCAGTAAATGGTGATCAATGGTAGAATGGAGCAGGACACTGAGAACCTCCTCAGACAAAGAGGTGTCAGAACTTAATTAACATACAGACTACAGCTGTTACGACAGGAGCAACTTCATTTACACGAAGAGTAGTGAACTGAAAATGTAGAAAAGGTTAGGACTTAGGATGTTCTGGGTTCATAACTCTGTTGAACCCAAGGTATTACATGTACTGTGTCACTGCTACGCTGCAATAAACATCTTCATCAAGATCTTCAACATCCTCATCACTTTTTCTTACAACAGGGAGGAGAAAACACAATATAATAACAGATATATCATTAATATAAATAAAATGATAAATAACTAGCCTGAATATTGGCAAATATACTGTACACATTTATTTCCATCCATGTATTTATATAAACAGCTGTTATATCGTATATATAGTTATATTCTGTGACTACATCTTTAAACAGTGTTTAAAACACATTTATTTTATTCACATTCATTTATTTATAGTCCAATTATCCAACAACTTTCTAATTAAAGAACACGTTTTTTGTATATAAAAATGTTTCTAACAAAACTACAAGCTTCATATTTTCTGCTCCACTTGTAAGTGCACTGAAACCCTGAATAAAGATGAGAAATCACATGCTCACCTTATTTTAATGGACACTGCATAGCTGGGATTGTCGATTTGGTTTCGGACATGTCGAACCATGTCTTTGACTAGCTCAGGTTTGTTAATCAGACACGCACCGTAGCCTTCAGACACGGCCCACCTGCAACGAAACCAGAGAGATTAGGAGATGCTACACATGCAACCTGTGCAGATAATCTTCATTAGAATTGAAGAGCTCTTTTCCAAAACGCTATAAATCCATTTGAATAGTTTTCATGAAAATGACATTTTTTTACCTAGACCCATACATTTTGTTAATATTCAATTTATCCTGTTAAAATGGTCTGTTGGCTCAGTCTGAACATGTTAAACAATGATTGTTAAATGAAACAACAATATTGTTGACTATAAATGCAAAGTTTTTTTTTCAAAACGCTACAAATCCATCCTTTTTTTTTATGTTGGTTTATATAACCCCCCCGGGTCCGCACCATCACACCGAGCGGGTCTCGAACCCGGGTTTCCGGTGCGGGATGCGGGCGCTCTAACAAGGAACGCCAAAGGCTACAGCCTCTAGCATCAATCGGTTAAACACCACCTTTACTGGTATACACATCTGTTACATTGACATCCCACAGTGGGTATTAACGCGCCACCTGAGAACCTTCTTTTTTTGTTGTTTTTTGTGATTTTCTTTGTCCAGTCTGCTTTCTACCCCAGGTGTAGGTCTCACTGGCTCATCCAGGCCATCAAAAGTGTTATTAGAGTTTAAAGCACTCATTTTGAAGACTGAGCACAAACAAACGCTTCAAAGCGTCGTCATGTTGGATTGCATCGAACGAATTCTGATTGATCGAGAGGACATATCGCATTTAGGCTAAAAACAGGTTCGGCGCTTATAGCGGTTTGGAAAAGAACTGCATCTTGCAGTACATTTTAAACAAGGAAATATAGCGATTTGGCATGAAACATTGATGGAGCAGTGAATAGGTTCAGTACACAGCAAAATGGCATGATAAATTTGGCGTTTATCGCGTTTTGGAAAAGAGCTCTTCAATTTAAACCACCTGTTGTTTCAGCATACTTTGTTTGTTTATTAATGATTTTGGGTGATATGGCTGCCAGCGGCTACATCTGGCCCTGGACATATATGTTGAGAAAGTCAACCCAGTATGTTTAAAACACCCAGAATGACAGCTGACACGATTTTTAAAGCGCTGTATTTAACATGGGGATGTAAATATCCGCACACATGTTTTAAACATCCTCTGAATATTAGCATTACCTTTGTGGACAGCCGCAGTTCAAATCCACCCCATCTGAGAAAGGAGAAACCACACACGCCGCGTCTGCCAGCGTCTGCGCATCCTTCGCAGCGAACTGGACCATCAAGGGTCGGTCAGCTAAGAACCAAGCAAACATGTCACTAGTGATTACTGAGCAGAAAGCTGTGCAAATGAAAAGTTAAAGGTTGCCTTGCATTAGTCTCACTGAGGTCAAACATGAGAAAACAGGATCCTTTCTCCAATAACACATTTTACACCAATAAAATATTCAGACAATTAAATGTATTCCTGTCTGGAAATGAATGATTATGGAAAATAAATGAAAACGTTAATACTGTGTAGCAACATATGCATGGTTTGTGTATTTGTGTGTGTAAAAAGGTTCACTAATATTGAAGTGGTTCAGCTAGATTTACATTTGTCTACTTTCACTACACCTAGAGCAGAGTTTAGCTGAAATAAATGTCTTGGTGCAGACAGCAGAAACAATACATGCATATAATAATGCAAAATTAGATAAATACATAACTCTTACTGTTAATGTTAAAGTGTGCATGCTCAAACTTTATTATTTTAGCATCTATTTTACGGTCACTTGATTATATAGTTAATAGTAATATCTGGCCAACTGTTTTTGCATATGTTAAGCTGGCAATTTTTATGCATTACCAAAATTATAAATGTTCTTATTTAAACAATGCCATGCTGTAATACTGTAATAAACCCAGCAAGCAAAAATAAATAAATACAACTCAATCCCAGCAGCTGAATCCTTACCCATCTTCAAGAAACGGCTAAAAACACATCTCTAACATCTTTATTTGACCCTCGAACTCTAACACACTCTATTCTAATTCTATTTGATCCAATCTGTCTTTTTATTAAAAAAAACACACATTTGACCCTCTATCAATTGCATATTTATTCTCTAACTGCTAGCTTTTCTTGTAAAACTAACTCTAAGATTAATTTTTCTATTCTACTTGTTTCTTTAAAAACATCATCCTTCCTACTTGTAATAGCACTTGCATGTTGTTGCTCTTTTGTTGGTTTTGATTGCTTCTATAAGGTCCTCATTTGTAAGTTCACTTTGGATAAAAGCATCTGCTAAATGACTAAAATGTAAATGCACACAAACAAAAATAAAAACTTTCAAGTATATTTTTTACGGAATATATGTTTGTGATGATAATATAAAACATAGCAATTAAGTAATGATTTATTTATATATAAATAAGTAAATAAATACAGATTTTACCGCCCCTCCCCATCCAAAAAAACAAACAAAACATAAAAATGTATTTGATATTGCTGGACCCATGTAGTGTAATACTATGAATGCATTTCCATGAAAGCAGCTGGGAACCACTGGCTTCGAGGACAACTAGAAGAGAAAGCTTACTCTTGTTGGTGGTGAATTCACTGTCTCTAGCTTTGGCAGAGCGCATGAAATCAGCTGCAATGATCATTGGGGTGAAACACACATCACAGTCATATTTCCTCACCAGACATCTGAAAGGCAACCTGAAGCAGCGAGAATAAACACAGAAACCCATTCAGAACAACACACAACATATTCAAACACCTTACAGTTCAGAGTCTCTTACTTCGAGTAGCGGACCATGGGCGCACACACTCTGACTGGCCTTCCCCTGGTAAACAGCTCCATGATATCCACACTGTCCACGGGGATCTTACTCTGGACCTCTGTCATGATTTACAGTCCTCCTAAATCACTGCGCGCGGTTCAAATACTCAACATTAAAGTCCGCATTAAAATATCTTCCATTTCATCACAAACAAGACGCATGCATTTCGTTAAAAACCGAGTTCTGAATAGTAAACATTAGAATAAAACACGCGAGGATGAACCGGCTTCATGAGATACACTTTCTCACTTCCGTGTCTCGGTGTTAGTGGGTGTGTTTAACCTTTGACCTCATATCCGCAAAAAACGAAATTCACATTTATTTACAATGATAATATGATAAATAATTGACATAATTAAACAGAATATATTAGAAAACTTTCTAAAATTATTTAAATTAACATTAGCATAACATTTATCCGTTCGCGAATTTATAATGAGGTTACGTCAGTCAAACTAATTAATATTCATGACCAATCGCCGTTGCTCTCCATTCATGTTGGGACGCAGGAATTGTACGTCACTGATGAAGTGGCAATGATGGAGGCTAGTCCGGAATCAACACTGCTGAAAGATGGTAAATCCAGCTTTAATAGCATTTCTCTTTTTGATCTGTATATGTGCATGTGTGTGTACGTTAACCAGGCTGATTAATCATCTCGATCTGTGCCTTTAGCTGCAGTAATAGCAGAGTGACACACATACCCTGTGTATAGTAATGCTATGTGTACAGCAGCCGGATCTCCTGTTATGTACTTTACAAATCCCGACCCTTTTCCTTCCAGAGTGCTATACTGATTTCCTTAAAGAGGATTTCGAGGTGAAGAGCTACACAGCTCAAGCCATTCGTCATGCTGTCATCGCAGAGGAGCTGGCAAAGCTGGCAGAGGGCATCAGTCAGCTGGACAAAGAGCTGCACTGCCAGGTGAGTCACAGCTTCCGGTGCAGGTCTGGCAATACCCTCACTGCTTTATAGGTGAACTACCTGGACATTAAAAACACTAATTAGAACACGCATTATGAATTGTGTACCCATGTGTTGTTTTGTTTTTGATCACAGGTAGTGGCCAGACATGAGGATCTGCTCGCTCAGGCAACAGGGATCGAATCTCTTGAAGGTAATATTTCATAACCCGCTTTACAATTTAAGATCACAACCATCAGTTGCATTAAGTTTATTATGTGATCTTTATAATATTTCAAAACCATTTTTATCTGCATGATGGCTTATTTGAAGTTGAAGGAAATGTATATTTCACAAAGCATATGAAGAGTTAATTTGCAAAAACATTACTTTTCAATTTTCAAAAATCGTCTTTTACATTGTGCATTTCAATTAAACTGCAGTTGGGTTATTTTGATTAGGTTAAAAAATACAGCTAACTAACACAATAAAAACATAACAATAAAAACAGTATTAAACAGTTGCAAATAAACTCTTCATATAAAACATCACATTTGAAGTACTTCTGAGATGCCATATGTATTATATATAGAAGATGCATATATATATATATATATATGTCCCCTTCTAGTACATTTACAAAGTTTCCCTCAGTTTTCAGGAGAATAATCTACGACTTGCCTACAGCGGTCTCAGCGTTACAATCCAGGACACTGAAAAATACATTAAAAACATTAAATCACTGATACATTTGAATGCAAGATGATGCCGACTTTAAATCAACATACAAAACTGTCAAATATTGCAATCATTATGATCACGGCATGCAATTAAAGCTTTAATGCATTCGTTGTTTTTGCTTGAATGTCATGTGACGTTAACCAACTGCCTGATTTGTAAGCATGGACATTACTTCTGATCACAGATAGTAATGTAGAAAATGCGTTTTCGGTGAAGCTGCTTAGAAACGATATGTATTGTGAAAAGCGCTAAACAAATTGAATTGAACGTACGTGCAGTTTCCGCCGCTGTCCACCGAGGGGATCCCTCGCCACATCTCAAACTCTTGCGCAGTGCATGTAGTGCAGCTCTTTCTGAGCATGGAAATGATGTGTGTTTCTGCTTCTAGGTGTCTTACAGATGATGCAGACCAGAATTGCAGCTCTCCAGAGTGCTGTGGACAGGTAAATGACTCCATTGAAGGCGTTAAAAAAGTCCATGTTTTTAAAAAAGTGGTGGTCACATCAAGCACGATTAATAGATATCAAATGTGCTATGAATTGAAAATTGCAAGCACCAATTAGTCCGATGCTTTGCAGTATTTTATTTATGCATGTCTGATTTCTCTTTCCATCTTTTCTTAGGATAAGGACCAAAATTGTTGACCCTTACAATAAGATTGTGGCACGGACAGCCCAGCTCGCCCGCTTACAGGTAATTTTATTGCTTTTACATCTGCTTCTGTCATCTCATATCTGGATATTCCAACAGAACTATTATTTCTTCACGGTCCTGCTTTACAAACACTGTGCGCCTTCGCTCAGAGGCTTGATTTCCATGTTTATTGGCTTGACTTCGGAGATAGAGACAATCCTGCCTTCACAATGGTCTGCAGTCAAGACCGATTCTGTAAAACACCCAGCATGTGGACATAAAGAGAGAAATGCACTGCACACAAACAGAAAATCATTCTGGTGGAATAGATGTTTTTGAATATTGATTTGAGATTATCACAACCAAAGAAATAAATAAAATGAAAAATATAGATTTTCAAAATATTTGAATACATCTAAAAAGAATGATAAATGAATACAAATGTATAAAATTTGTACCTAATTAAAAAAACAATATGAAATAATATGACCACATATATCTCTTAAATGATTTGTAATTATTTTATCTAAGTTTAGCTTAGAGGAACATCAAACTAGTTTCTCTGCAGATTTACAGTCTCTTTTCTTCAGTGACCGTTCATAGTGACCTTCAGAATTCATTTCTGTCAAGTTCCACAAACAAAACAACTAATAAAAAAGTCTATAGTGCCATAGTCCACATCTTCTGAAGCTTGCATGGTCTACTTTTTGTTCTCCATGTAACTTGACAGATGTGGTCACTTTGTATTGTCATGGTAAAAACAAAAAGTTCAAAACATCTATTTTGGCTGAAGGGAAGTCATTCGTGCACCTGCTAGTACCTTTGTGTCGCAAGGCAAGAAAATGCACGCTTTTATCATGTTTGCTTTCTGCCCTTGGTTCACATGATGTCATCCTGAAAAAAATCAATAAAAGTCCATTTGGGGCTGGAAAGGAAGGGTCTCTCTCACACACATGAATACGCACAGCTGTCCCGCTCCACACGTCTTGTGGATTTACAGGCTCTTCGGTCCTGGTTTTTTTTGTGGCTTTGGGGAATTGTTATTAAATATGAATGAAATACAGCTGTGGTTATGAAAGGCTCCCCTTTACTCTCAAAACCCATTTCTGCGGCTTTATTGAAGTGTAGAAATTGCATTTTTGTGTTTGCTAATCATCAGCGTAGCACCATGATGATCCATCAGTGGTCTGATCGTGGTTTTGCATGCAGCTATATAAAGGAAATACATCTGTAAAGGAGAGCAGGGCATGTTGTCATAGTATTTCTGTGGATAATCTTTTATTCTAATTTTTTTTTTTTTTATATGGGCAGATACATAAAAGTATTGGCCACAAAAAAAAAAAAAAAACACATGAATGCAGGAATTGCATAACCACTGTTATTGTACAGAGGGGGATTAAAGTTTGTTGAGCATGGGGCAAGTTGTCACAATTATTGAAACTTTTATAAAATAATATGTTTGAAATATGAAAATATCTATGTGTGAGAATATGTTCTTCACCAATGTGCTTGAATTATTAGTGGTGATTGCAAAGGCATGCATCACTATTATTATTATTGATCATATATATATTTTTAAACATGAAACATTGCTCTAGTATCTCGTACTTCTATCTGATGGCACAAATGGCTTCAGAAGTGTGAGACTTTGTTCATTCCATGTTGTTTTTGTGTCTGGGTTAGTCCTGTCCTTGCCTTTAGCAACACATTTTTGTAATTTATTTTTATTCCTCGTGAGAATAAGACCAGACCTGACTAAGGGGACACAGCTGATTTTTTTCTTTCCTGTTATCCTTTTGTAATTTTCCTGTCACATCTGACGACTGTCACCTCAGGACAAAGCAATCCATTTCAGACACACACAAAATCAGATGCACGTACCTTTGGGACAGTTCAGCGGCACCTATTCACTGAAAACCAAAAAAGAGTGTCCTCCACGAGTCCTTCATCCACCTGCTGTCTGCCCACAGGCTTGATCGTCCCCACACTATACTGAATGTGTGGCTCAGTTGCATGATTTTAGCACAAACGCACTGCTTTACAAGCATTTCATTAGTTGTTATACTATAGCCTCTGTTGGCTGTTAGGGTGTGAACTAAATGTTTATTCATGTCTGTTTGTAATGTTTTTATGATTCTGAAATGCATTGATAATTAATGAATAGCATATTCTATTGTTAAAACAACCCTGTGAGGTGATGCACATCCTTCTCCTTAATTAAATTAATCAACAATTGATTAAAGCACCTCTTAAAAATTAATTCAGAGTCTATTAAGAAATATTTATGCAAGGGGAAAAAAAGCTATTATCCTAGTTAAAGACTCTAGATGTAGGTCAGGTCCCTCCTTCAATTCAGGTCTAGTTTTCATCCATTTTAAGTCTTCCAGACAAAACATTATAAGTCTGATTACTAATGCCACACTTTTTCTTAAAGAGATAGTTCACCCAAAAATGAATTGTCATCATTTACTCACCTCAAGTTGTTCCAAACCTTTATGAGTGTTTGTCTTCTGTTCAATACAAAATGATAGATTTTGTCGAATGTTGGTATCCAAAGAGTTGCTGTTAGCCTTTGACTTCTATAGTATTTTTCCATACAATGTAACGTAAATTTAATGAATCGTTTTTTCAGCGTGGTAACTATGGTTGTCATAGTATTTTTTTTAGATGTAGGGCTTCACTTTATAATAATGTAGACATCGTCATTACCTTATCGTTGATATTTGCTTGTGCTGGCTATCATAGACCCACAAGTCATTATGTTATTTGAGGAGCGCAGGAATGAGAAGTCTTATCTTATTCTGTCTGGCAGGTGGCATGTGACCTGTTGAGAAGGATTATTCGCATCCTGTACCTGAGCAAACGACTGCAGGGGCAACTGCAGGGGGGCAGCAGAGAGATCACTAAAGCTGCCCAGAGCCTCAACGAACTGGGTGAGTGACCGATCACGATGAGCATCTACTTTACTCATCTCTCCTGTCCTTCAAAACCTTTACTCATAATGGAGCACTCTACACAAGTGGCAACACTTTAGCTCTGTTGTCTTTATTGGGTTGTATCACGTCCATGATGGCTAATTGGAAAGCAAGTTGGTGTAACACTCTTAAAAATAAAGTGGGTTTTTGCAGCAATGGCATAGAAGAACCATTTTGAGCTCTCTAAATAACCTTTCAATGAACAAATAATAATAATCTAAAGGACCATTTTCCACTATAAAGAACATTTTGTGGAATGGAAGCGTTCTGTGGAAGTTAAAGGCTCTTCATGAAACCATAAAATTAACCTATTTTTCTAACATCATGGCAGTTTTTCAATGTTGGCAAGGTTGAATTTTGTGTTCCTGTTTTTAGGCCACCAATGGCAATTATTCAAAAGCTATAGCATCTTCAATTTTTGTGTAAATGGCATTAGTTCCTTGGAAACTTGTACAGTTTCCAGGTCAGCCCCGTTCTTGTGGCCTAAATGTTTTGCTGAGTTTGTAACGCAGGTGCGAGGACCATCTGAAATTGTCTGACCTGCTTTAGAGATATTTTAGGTTATGCTTCATCGAAACCCCCTTGATTAACGCCTGACCCGAATCACGTATACTAGTGACTTTAGTTCCAGTAGTGACCCGAGTGCATTATAATAATCTCACAGAGCTTAAAGTAGACATGAAATCAAAGTTGACCCCATTTCATTATCCATTTCTTAATACACGCTCAGGTCGTATTGATGACGTCAGCCCTCAACCCCTCTTGTGTCATATAGAGAGCACCTTTCATGATCCAATCAATTTCTGTTGCATCAAATTAAAGCTTGTCCCACAGATTTGGACAATCCTGTTTCACTAGAAAAGCCACATTTGAAAAGTAAAATGAGAACATAAAACATTGGCATAATATTGTCTGGAATTAATGTGGTTGTGGACATCTGAAATGAGAGAATTTGTTTTCGGTCATGGGTTTAATGGCTGTAATATTAGATCCATATTGACTCGTACTCTGTTGACCTTTTGTTTGTACATTTGCCTAGATGTCATACGGACCGATAAATAGTGCAATGCAAATTCAGTGTGCTCTTATTCCAAGTGTGTGTGATACAGAACACATGCTTCATTATTGAGTCGCAGGCCCCGTGGGATAAATTCCAGGGAAGATCAGCAAGGTACTTTTTCTCGTTTTCTATTTGCATATTGTTTTCCAATGAAGCTAAATCAATGCATGCGGACAGTAGTTTCCCATTGTGCACACGGAGGGCATGCTGATTTTTGCATTTACCACATGCATAAGCACTGTTTGTGAGTTGCTTTCTGTTAAGAGTTCCAAGTCAGTCAGTTATGAGATTCCTTAACAGTGTTGGGTGTAATTAGTTACTGTAATTTAATTACTTTTCCCTTGAAAAAGTAAAGTAAGGGATTACTCTTATTTACTTCTTATGTAATTGAACTTAATACTGTGTAGAGACTGTAGAACAGTTATATACAATACAATAGTGGATTTAACATAAACATTTAAAGTCTAACCTCAAAATGCTTGCTTTTTATGTACCCTTCTCACTTTAAATACTTTGGTGAGTTAATAAGAATATTGGTAACACTTTAGTGACCAATTCTCACTATTAACTAGTTGGTTATTAAATGAATATTAATGTGAATATTGGCTGTTTATTATTACCTCAACACATATTAATGTCTTATTCTGCAGGACCTTATTCTATATCCTTAATTGGACCCAATTCTTAAATTGTACAACTACTTTACTAAGTGTTAATAAGCATTAGGAGTATATTGAGGCAAAAGGCATAGTTAATAGAATAATTTTAGTTATCTATTATTTATTTGAAAGAATTAAAAGAACCGTTCCGTATCTATCCTTGTATTATTTACTTGTCGAGGTTGAAATGGGATTTAGAAAGTAATAAGTAATTAAATACTTTTTGGAGAGAGTAATTTGTAGAGTAATCTAATTACACTGTTGAAGATGTAACTAGTAACTAGTAGTTTTTTAGAGTAACTTACCCAACACTGTTCCTTAAAAGGCAACAGTCTAGCTCTTGGAACGGAGCTCTAGTCTTATTCTCTTGGTGACACAATATGATTCAGTAATATGTTTTCCATCCATTTAATTATTTATCATGTCAAAGTGAGGGTCATGTTTGGGTTCGTCTCACCCAGCTAATGGATTACAGAGACATCTTTGCATTAGCGTCACCATTCAAGATGAGACAATTGGACTGCTCTAACAGCACCTGTCCTTTTTTTTCACTGGATGCTCAGCTTTTATGCCTTCCCTCCACCCCTCAAGGTATAATGAACAGCCAGGGTTTGATACGATATCATTATCTGTATGTGTGCTCTCTGGCATCCAGCATAGAAAGCTGTCTAACAAATCTCCCATTAGGCAACTTGTTTAAAAGCACACTGCCTTACAACGAAAGCTTTTTGTCTGTAGGTTTTGACAGTCTTTTATGGCACATGCTAGATCACAAATCCAGCAGGATGCAGTTCTGAAACTGTAGAAGCAATTAAACGGCTTTCTTGTTTTGAAGTCTGTCTCTGTCTAGTGCACGCTGTCCTCAGACGCGGTTTCAAGAAACCTGACGAGGTGCAGTTGGACAGTGACTGGGTCGAGCTTGAGAGTTTATAGAAATGCTGATAGTATCATGTTATTGGATTGTAAACAAGGCAATCAGTAAATGATAATGGACCCTCGAAGGTTTAATTGACAAATCGCTTTCCTGTTTACCATAACTGTGAGACTGTAACTTAGACCTCATTGTGTTCCAGTGTAGTGTTGAATGGATAGACAGCACAGGGGCGTAGCCACAGGTGTGCCAGGGTGTGCCGGTGCCACCCACAGTGGCAGCTGGCACACCTAAAAACAGATGCAGAATAATTATTTTTTTAATCGTAATAAACATGGGTAGCGCAAAGGAGGGGCTAGCAGATGCTTCAGCACCCCCAAGAAAGACCAAAGCACTGTCATTGCACCCATAAGAAATGAAATAAATTAAAAACATTGTACTTATTATTACGCATTCATAACTCTGCATTGCAATATAACGTGACGTGATTAGCAGGCGCACTTTTCGAATTGACAGCATTTTATTAAAAACTGATCGGTTCCTTGTGCCAAGAAGGCCTGTCCCCGACTAAAGATTTCCTAGTCACACATAAATTGATTAATATAATAACTTAGGCTACTAACTATCCTTTAATATATAGGCGTATAGCCTATTCCGTAAGCGCACGTCTAAAGCGCAACGGCAAAAGTAGGCTAATGATTATGAATGTTGGGGGAAAGGCAAAATAAAACATTTGAATTATTCGTTAATAAACTAGTGATTTCTTCTCAGTCAGTGTCGGCTGAAAATGTAAAGTTGCAGAATGCGACGCTGACTTTAATAAAGAAATGCACCTTTTCATTCCGACTACGTAATTAAAGATTTGTATTTTGTGCTTGATTCGTTCGTTTAATAAAGTAGCCGGTTCATTTCTGTGACGCGCTCCATTTCACGGAGACTGCATGAGACGGCAGAAAGCACATCTTGTTTCTCTATTGTTTCTCTGTGTAGCCTACATAAATAAAAGCATATATATATATATATATATATGAACTGGCTGTTGAATTTTGTATTTTTGAAAGTTCAATAATAATATAAAAAAAACTTGCCGGACGGATTCATTACCCCGCTTTGTTCCGGGACCTCACAATTTACTTTATTAAATTATTTGTTAATTTAAAATGTAATTACAATTTTAAATTATTTTCAAAAATAAATAAATAATAATAACATAATTGAGGCATTCAAGGCCAGACCACGCCATCTCGCCCTTTGAGCAGCTAACAGGCACCATTAAATGTAGTGTTGTTGGCGATCCTGAATGTAATGTATACAAAATATTTTACTGCTTTCTCTAATGTGTCTTGCAAGACATCTATTCAAGATAGTTTATTCCACCAAAAGTAATTTCAAAGGAACATTATGTAGGCCCATGTACAGTTTAAGTCACCATTGCAGGATGTGCAAAATGATAATGATTTAAAAAGGAGGGATTATTTAAAAGCATTTTTTTTTATTTAGTAGAGCAGCTACAGCTGTTTTACATAATAGATTTTACATAGCCTAGTCACTGAAGTCAATGATTATTCTTTGATAAAGTAAATGTGCTTTGCTCACTGTATAATGTGTTCGTTGTTTGAATAATCGTGGAAATGCGGTGTTATAATTAGAAACTTAAAATGTATTTTTATTAAACCTGTGATCATCAGGTTAAATATGAGTTTAGTCTTATTAAAATATGTGACAAATTGAACTTGCCTAAAAGGGGTTTATGATGTGTGTAGTTAATGATTAGGCTACAGTGAGCGCTTTGACTAGAGCGCAGTTAAAGAGCTGTTGTAGGTTATACTGTATGTGATTGTCGGTGACCCTCTTGAGCGAGAAAGCTTGAAAATGGGAAAAAACAACAACAACAAACAATATAGCTGCAAGCAGCGATAACCAGGGTTCAAGAATTTTAAGGCCTAAGGTGGTATGCTTTTAGGGTCTAGGCCAACAGCTGGATGCATAGCTGACAGTGAAACTCATCGAAAATGGACAATAGGCTCACAGAAACACACACACACACACACACACACACAAATAGAAATGAAATGGTTAAACTATCATATTAATAATCATTAAGCTTGCTTACACAGATACACACACAGACACACTCATATACATGCACACATATTTTGTTGCAGATATAGATATTTGAAATAAATGACAGGTGACAATACTCTTTGCAAGTCTTCGTCTTCTTTAAGAGTTTATATCAGGAATCTCCAACCCTGCTCCTGGAGAGCTATCATCCTGCAGATTTCAGTTCCAACCCTGCTCCAACACACCTGTCTGAAATTAACAAGTAGCCTTGAAGACTGTGATTAGCTGGTTCAGGTGTGTTTGATTGGGGTTGGAGCTGAAATCTGTAGGACGTAGCTCTCCAGGAGCAGGGTTGAAGACCCCTGGTAGGCCAATGTGAAATGCAGGGCTGACAATAGAACACATTCACAATGGAGAATTCATTAAAACTGTCTCTCTCTCTGTCACATACACACACACACACACAAACACGCAGAAATAAAAGGTTTAAAAATGCTTAATAAACAGTAAGCATACAAACACAGACACACAGACATACGCAGAAATTAAAGGTTTAATAATACTAAATATACAGCACGCATGCTAACACACACACACACACACTCACTTTGTTGCAGATATAAAATAGTGATTTTCAAAGACATCCAAAATGGAGAATAGGTTAACAGACACATGTAGCCTACACAAAAATGAAATGGTTAAACTAACATATTAATACCCAATAAGCATGCTTGTTTTTTTGTTTTTTTTGCGCATTAATCTGACAATAAATGTGGCACACCCAGTTTTTCTGATGCACACCCAGAGTCTCCTTTCTGGCTACACTCCTGAGACAGCATATATAATTTTTTACCAAAGTGGGCAATATTTAATAAATTCAAAACACTCGTTGTCATTAGGTTTGCAGGCCATTTGTTATTTTCTTGGTTTATCGCACTGCATACTGAAATGGCTCTGAATTATGGTGGTCCTCACACAATAATGACAGCTCGCCATCTTGCTAAGATGATTTATGAATCCCTTCCCAGCGACATAAGGTATGGATGGATGGCCAGATGGATTGAACAGTTGAGGGGAAACTTGAAATGGCTTGAAGGGAAGATTGACTAGGGCAATGGAAGGAGATGAAGGTGTTTTGATTGGTGGAGGACGTGTGTGACTGCTGTCAGCTGTGATGATATGATTGGAGTGGGATAACATGGGCAAACTGAAGGAATGAGGCTGTTATTGGGGAGAGGAAATCAAAGTCAGATAAATGTCAAGAGCTGAGAATTGACAGGAAGAAAGGTGAACAGCATACAGCAATCTGTTTGGGAAAAAGTCACATATCTATATGTGAGTAAATGTACTTAAATGTCCTACATTGTTACCGTATATATTGAAATAATATTTTGTATTTATTCAGTACTGTTCATACATAATAGCATTTGCTATTACTGATCACTCATTTAAAACTTCCATAGTACCTTGGCTAAATTAGTCTATTTACAAAGTGAATGTCTTTCAGTGGACAGATACCTAATATTCAGTCCAGGGGATTTAATTTGTTTGTTTTCTACATTACTTGAACCGCACCTGCCTGTCAGATGGAGATGAAATGTCAATCACAGGACTTTGGACTCAGTGACTCACTCCTCTGGGAATATATGAGTGACTTGGATGTCGCGATCAGTGTAGCAAGGTAAGAGGAATAGATTGAGTAAATCAAAACAGACAGTGGAAAGGTAAGGATGCTCCAATTAACTAGATTTTCAAAGACGAATATGTGATTTGTGGTGTGGCTGTGGATATGGGGACTCGCAGAGAGAACATTTGACTCCCTTTTTTTCTGGCAGAAGGCCCATTGCTCGCTTGCAAATATGATATTTTTCCCCACATGCCTCTCAGAAATGTCTATACAGCTTGTTTACAGCAAAACAATAAAGCCTCCTTTCATGGCCAACCTTAAACCTTCGGTCAAGTCACCACAGGGTAACGGCTCCACAGGCCTCTGTATTATCTGTTGCATGTAGCCTAAAGGGCTCTTAGAATCTGCCATGCGAGTTTTAGGAGTACATCTAAGCTAAAAAGTAACCATTTTGCCCTTGATATTAAAGCATAGAGACCCAGGATTGTGGGGACTCGAGTACAGCATTGGCAGATGGACAGATTTGTCAGACTGTGCAGCTTTTATTACAGTAACTCACTGTTTTGAGAGACCTGTACTTCATAAAAAACATGCATCAATCATACACTTCAGCTCCCACTTTCTCTTGTTCGGCTCAGTGTGCGAGCTTTAAATATGGATCAGCCCTGGCTCTGACCCTTTATCTATAGATAAACTCAAAAACGCATTTATTGTAGAAGTCACTTGATGATATAAGCTGAAAATTAGTAATGTATGCCTAACACTGCAGTAATCAGAAACAAACTGTCAGATGGGTTTTCAAACAAGTTTTAAGCATACCCAACTGAGATCCGGTTTGGGTAACTGCCAGTCCCTGTGCATATAATTGTTTTGCATTTTACACCAGCATGAACTGAAATAATTAATGTGTGAAAATCTTTTAGTGCTTGAAAAAAGCTGTTTAATTTGATAACGTTTATTCAGTTAGCATTTAGGGGCTCTACAGTGTCATATGTAACACCCTTGAGATAATCAGACCTCTATTTACTAACCTTAGATTACCCCTTGAGAACATTATGTGGTTGTATGACAACACAAATGATATTAGTCTCAGCACTATTAATAAGTTGATTGTAATTGCATTTTATTAATGCAAGCTACCATCCAACACAATTTGCATCCATTCCTGAAACTGAACATCAACTCAGCCAGGAATTAACCTGCCCTCATGACTCTGTATTTTACTTAATTTTCATTGTTTAATGGCATGACTTTGCTTCTCATACTGAACAGTGTGTGACCCTTTATTGTTGCAATGCAAAGGTGATTATTTTTGTAGGCTGCCAAAAGATACAGTTATCACCCTCTAATTCAGTCTAACTCACAATCAAACACCATCAGCTCAATGGGTCTCATAAGGTCAAGTATTTGTAATCAACACCTTTTCATTGACACTCCTCATCCACTTCATACTCCAGCAGCTTTATTGGACGATATGCTGTGAGTCACCTCCTCATCCCTAAAAAAAGATATAATTTTAATGCCAACTGGCCATGCAAGTGATTTTGAAAAGAAGCAGACCTTGCTTTGTAAGTGCACCCTGTCACTTGTTGACCTGAGTAATATAGCCATCTTGTTCTTTTTAATGCATGGTGGAGAGCAGGTAATATCCCCTTAATGAAACTCATAGAGTGAATTCTTAACAGTGTTTATCTTATATTTTGCAACAGTAAAAATCGAGGTGGCTGAAGCCAAAAGAGAACAAAGACATATAACCACTTTCTCTACAGTGAAAAAAAAAAACTACTCGAGAAATACCACCCAGAGTTATCACTAGGGATGCTCCGATCAGGATTTTTGCAGCCGATACTGAGTACTGATTTCTTGTTATGGTGATCGGCCAAAACCGATGCCGATTCTGATGCTTCAAGCTATATATAACATAGGCTATGCGATAATGTTATATAAATAATCACAACAATTATTCCGTATACAGTGAACATTTTAATATCCCTTTAAAATAGTGTTTATGCATAACACTGTGTATATCAAGATACTTAATATTAGATAAATAAAAGCAAACAAAATGTGTTTGATGCAACCCGCAAGTAGGGTGGCCATACGTCCGGATTTTGGCTGGACAGTCCGGATTTTAAGCCCCCTGTCCGGCGCAGCCTCAAGCCGGATACTCATTTGTCCTCCTTTTTGGAGTTGCGCTGAATTGGCCTAAAAAAAACCCCGCTCTAGAATCTTTATTGGGACGCAGCAGCATAGCGTCTAATGTTGTAAGATCTCTGGTCAAACAAATGATTGGCTGAAAGCGGTGTCAAATAAATATCTGATATATCATTGGTTAAAAACGTAAACAAGCCTCCACGTGCTGGCTACGTCATATCATAACGTTAACATGCCGAAACGTCAGACCTCATTTAATCCGGAATGGACAAAAGAGCATGAATTTACATCAAAAACAGTAGAGACGCTTTTCATGGATTTTGCACACTGGGTCGCTGTGAAGTGTATTTATGAATTTCTATTATTTCCAGAAGTCCAGAAATTTTATGTTTCTCGCACTGTGCCAGATTATTTGTTTATTTATGTATTTATTTTATTTCCAGAAGTCCAGAAATGTTATGTTTTCTGGCACTGTGCACTTTGCAAGACAGGTTCATCTCAGTGGTCAGTTTTTGAAACAGACATCACAATGTCTTGAATAAATACAAATACTGTGAACAAACACTTTTTTGCCTCTTCTGTTACACATAGGTCTACATCAAGATATATGGTAGATCACATTGTCTGGCAATGAATAGAATAGGCTATTTCAGAATCACTGTATCATGATACCATCGATATGATGGACAAAATTGTATTGTATTTGAGAGTACACTAGAGTCCTATGCAATTATTCTTGCCTCACTAAATGCCGCAAAGTGTCCTCCTTTTTGGTGATATGGAAATAGCCACCCTACCGCAAGGCATAGATGGGCACTCAAGTCGCATTTTTATAGCCTTCAGACTCGAATTGAAATGACTCCAGACTTGACTCGACTCGAGGAAAAGGACTTGTGAATATTTTAAAAGCAACTCAAGGTTTTTATCCTTAAATACTTCTATAAGTGCATCCGCACCCCTACATCCACCCGGACCGCGAGCCGTATAGCAGCACCATTTTAAGTGAGCAGCGCGTCAAAACAGCGGAGAGGATCACATGCTCAGGGTCGTTTATGGTAAATATTTTTCAGCGCTATATCCTCTGGTATTTTTTACCTAAAGCCAAACGTGCTTTATTCAAGCCCTTTCATCTCTGTGCAGAAAATGCTCTCTCTTTCTCTCTCTCTCTCTCTCTCTCTCTCTCTCAGGATGCGTACCAAGTTCAAGAGCTGCGATGACATGGTTATTTTGACAACAGAAACACAGTAAGAGGCAAAATTATAGATTACTTTCACTAAAACACAGCAAAAAAAACAATGCTGCAAATGTTGTTTATCCAATTATTTGTTTATTTGACTATTTAATTTGTATATGCGTGTGTGTGTGTGTGTGTTCGCCTGATCAGGAAGTTGCAGTGACAGAAACGGTGACATTCCAGATAAAGTTTGAAAGGAGTAAAGTCTGTGTTAATCCTGTTGAGTAGGCTAATATGGCCAAAGAAGATATTTGGTTTTATAAATAAATGTACATAAAAACAGCCCACGATCAGCTTATGTTACGACGAGGTTTTGTTCCATCCTCCACGTGGTGACAACTCACAAAATACTATTTTTAGCCAAGCTGCGCAGAGAGCCGCTTCAGAAACATGCCGCGGCAAGGCTGGTATGAACACTAGCACTGACTAGAGAGGCCGTGATCAGCTCCGGTGCCTGTGGAGCCGTGTGTGTGCACTGTGCAGTGATGCGCAGATCAGCTTAACTTACAAGACAAAAAGTTAATTTTTCGTTGTTTCTCAAAACATCATAGCACTTCCACACCAGCGATGACATGACTGCGGCACCAAATATGTCCCCACACATCATATACGTGACGTAATCAAATTGCGATCGGTACGTGAGATCGGCCAAATGTATGAGTACCAATCGAGGCATAAAATATGATAATCGGCCTATACCGATCTCCGGCCGATCGATCGGAGCATCCCTGTTATCACAGTTGCACAGGGTTCATCCTGATAGCAAAAAAAATATTATTCTGCTATTTTTGGAGGTATTTAATACAAATTAACAAACTCAGGAGCAACAGTTTCTCGTACATTTGTGGTTTATACTTTAGCTGGGTATGTATGTACAATCTCTAGGACCACTTCAATAAAACACATGCATTATTTACACTACCATCTATGACATCTACAATAGTCACCATTTCAATAAATAGTAATAAATTATTCCTCTTGAGATACTGTACAATTAATACACTTAAATTCATTACTGCTTTGGATTAGTGGTTTCCCTTTTTAATGATTCTGTACCTAATGCAGATGTTTGCCTTAAATTGTCCCAGTAGCTCATTCCACATCCTCTGATGAGAGGCATTTTTGCCTGACCTCTGTCTCCTCAAAAGTCACCTTTTTGTTCCTTTTTGGGTCAATCCATGAGTTGTGGATGACCACATTATTGGGCATAGGGTCAGCCTCTACAACTGACACAACACGCTTCTTCATTTTACTCTTTAGAACCTTCTGAAATTTCTGCCGAGTGAAAGCATAGAGCAGCGGGTGAAAAATGGTGGTTCCATAAGCCATGACCAGGAAGCCCAGTCTGAGACGCTCTGTGAAGTTGCTCGGCCCTGCACTCAGTATAACCGTGTTGAGCACGGTGATGGGTGTCCAGCAAAGCAGGAAGGTGGAGATGATAAGAAGTGACATGCGGAAAACCCTCTTTTGTCGTTCACGGCGTTCCCTGTGCCGTTTGACTGCCCTGCGGAGGGCTATGATCACCGACACAGAGGTACGCATTGCCAGAGGCGGATTCCTGCCCGCACTGCTCTGTGAGGCATCGGTGGACTCTGGCTGAGTGGAAGTCATGGAGATGGTCTTTTTCTTTCTCGGTTTCTTCTTGGGCGCCGAATGGAAACGTGTGCCAATGCGGATATTGAGCGCCTGCAGAATCTTGTAGTAAGTAACCAACATGACCACAGCAGTGAAGAAGAAGATTGGGATCTGTGCCAGCAAGTGATAGTAGAGGCCCAATTCAGTGTAATAATGGTTTGACGGTTCCTCCCCCTCTGTTTGATTCCTTTCGTTACCTGCCTGGCTAAAGAAACTCTCTTCAATGAAGGGTACCAGAAAGCTAAGGAACGATAAAGCCCAAATGCACCCTAATAAGGCCACTGCTCGTCCCATTGTCAGAACTCGATTTGCAGGCCGAACTGAGATGTCATAGCGGTCTAGTGTGATAGCCAGGACATTGGCAGCAGTAGCCACGCTAGCAAAAGACACACAAGCCTCATGGAAGCAGCAAATGAGTGCACTGTTTTCTTCCAGTGGCAAAAGCACCACCACAATCGTAAGTGGGATGCAGCCACACACACCAGCACGTCCAGCACATGAAGGTTCATGGTTACGATGTTGCTGACAGAGCTCACCAGGTTTGACTTCATACAGTAGAGAGCCAGCACCGTCAGGTTGCTACTGAGACCCAGCACGATCTCCAACATGAGGAAACCTGTTAGAGACACCTGGAAGCTGACAGGGTATGGAGTGTCCAAGTCCATTTCGGAGTCAAGAGGTTCAATGTTATCGAGGACAGTGACGTTGCTCATGATGGTCTGGAATCCCAGCACAGGAGGGGTATGCATTCTCCTGCACATGCAAACAAAGATGGTTGTTTAATGTATTTCCACTGACATGCTGCTGAGTGTATGATAATGCCAGAATTATTTAGCTTCTGAAATATGACTTGAATTAATTTAGTCAAACTCTAGCTGGCAACTAACAAGAATGTGAATGGAAAGGACCACAGTTAAGAACGTAAAAAGTTTGAAACATTTATCTGCTTTGCACATGCAGATAAAAGATTTGCATACACTAATGAAACTCACCCCTCCCGTGTGTTCACTCTCCTCGTTAGGAGCTCGTGTAGCAAATGCAACCAAAGCGTTGATGTGTTGGCAGGTTGTCATCGACGCCAACCATACTCCAACGCCTCTTTATCTCAGCAGTGTCGTTTGCTCCTTCAATGAAATTCTATTATGTACTTGCTTCGTTGTGTGCTTTTTCTTTAGTTTTTTTAAATGAGCTGATAGTTAACAAATGCATCAGCAAAGGCTATCGTCGGCCCCAGCATGGCACAGACTGGACAAGCAAAGACACCCCGGTTTCCTCAAACACCTCTCTGTAGGGTTGATTAAACACCGTCTAAACAGCTCATTCCTCATTCCCTTGCATCTTCAGATTTCTGTGGGAGGATGTGGGAGATGGAAACACTCTGCTCTTCCTTTTCAGAGCGTGGGATGGGTTTGTGCATTGTAATATCCACGTGGTCCTGACATGAAAGCTGTGTTGTATTCAGGCTTGTTTTTAGCCTTTTGTCCTTTGTGTTGGCCAAACAGATCTTACAGAAACGATCAGGGACAGCACCATGTCCCATCCTTGGAAAAGTCCTCTCTTTTCATTGTTTATTCCAAGACTTTGCAAATCACAAGAATAAATTAATCTCCTCAGTGTGACAGGTCAGGACTGGCATTCCTCTTCACTATATAACAACAGTTGCACCGACTCCTACAGAGTCCATGGCCCCTTGTATTCCACCTGAGTAAATCCCACTCCCACCTGCTGTGCCGCAATATAGCTCCAGGAGACCAGGCAGGTAGACAGCAGTACACAGTAATCACAACAAGGTCACAGGTTTCCAGAGAGAAGGAGGTAGTCAGGCCGGTGCACTGCGTGTCATATATTTACCCTCTCTTTTTCACAGTGTTCATGTGGGACACCGGAACAGGGGCTCCATCCTCAGTAGCTTCACACTCTGGCTGCTGGTAGGTGCAAAAAAATGAGAGTTGGTTATTTTTTGTATTTTTACCCAAGTCATAAATGACCTTGAAAGTATCTAAAGGTTAGTTTGTCATCTTAGCATTGATAGAAGCCATTTTACACTTACTCCTATTTTAGTATTAAAACTTATTTGTCCACAATTAATGGTTTCTGGCTGTTCCAAGACCTTGTAGTGATTGTGCACCTTTCTAGTTGCCTTTTTAAGAATGAACCCCCGTCAAAGCCTACTTTTTGTCTTTGAAGGTGTCTCTGGTGTAATTTGTTAGTTAAGAAGCCGTAATCCCAACTCATTAAACTCATGTTCCTTTGGAATAAAGGACTTCCACAGCGACTGTGAGTGGTTGTTTGCAGAGCAGGTTTGCAGTACTCCCACACCATACTTACATGAGCAATATTCTATCTATGTGAAGCAGAATACTCATACACCTCCAAGCATCTCTCTCACTCTTTCTCTATTTTTCTGAGCTGGAAGGCAGCTTTCAGCACTAGCTAGAGACAGTAATAGCAACAAGAACACTCACATCATCTTCCCCTTAAGAGGATAATGGGTTGGATGGGTTTCGATTTTCTCAGTTTTGCTCTTTCCACATACATTAATTAAGTTAAATGTGTCAATTACTGTGTTGACCACTGGAGGATTCACATCAAAATACAGCATGCATCTATTATTTTTTCACAATGCAAACATCAAAGCAAGACAGTGCACATTTTTTCTTCAAAACAGTTGGATTCATATTCCTGTCCAAACCATATAATCTAACTGCTCTGAATTTAAAGCATACTGTCACATGAATGTTATTCATTCTTGGTAGCAACCCTGCACAGTATTTTAAAAAGTAAAAGTTGTCAGATTCGTACAGATCTCTGAAGTTATGCCTTGTATGGAATAGCATGCATTCCCTTTAGCAGATGCTCCAGTTGTGAGAGTACAGAAACGTGAAGCTTTTTACCTCTCTTTGCTGCCAAAAGAGTGAGTGTCCTGGTAGCCCATATATTTTCCAGTTTGAGTAGAGCCATGCCAGGACCAGTAATAAAGAACATGCTTATCTGACGGGATGAGTCTGGCTGTCTTCCTCTATCTGCCTTACTGTGAGCGCTGCCTGCCAATGGGGGCAGGGAAGTCAGATGTTGTAGGATGTTGTGCCATGCATCTCGCTTAGAGATCTGCTCCTCTCCTTCTCCCTTGTTCCTTCCCTCTCAGTCTTTCTCTCTCTCACCATCCCTACGATCGGCGCTTTCAAAATGCCCTACCTACTCATCTCTCTCCTCCTCCTCATTTTGCTCTCTCTCTCTTCCCTCCCACCTCCCTCTCGCTTTCCCTCCCCTTCCTCCCTGTATCTGCTGTGGTTTATAACACCTCTGGTTCCCGATTGGTCTCCTGTAATAGTTGTAACCCTTTCTTCCTGTTGCTCAAATAGGGCTTTTACCAACAAGGAAATTTTACTCTTTGTTGACATTGTCACAAAATACACTACTACTCTGTTCTGCTCTCTTGATAACTTTTTATTTCAATTCTTAAATTGTCCATGCATCGACAGTTTAGGAGCGAGTAAATACAAATCCATGTAATAGACTTGAGCAGGATGTGGGTGAGTTTAATTGCAAGGCAATTGCTTTTTTGCCGCAATTGTGTGGACGTGTTTGTGCACACTGATGCGGTGAGGAGGAATGGCTAATTATGGAACATCACTTTTATCACCAAATTCTAAACTGTTGTTGTAGATGACACAAATATCACAAAATGCTTCAAATTACCATGCTGAACATACTTGTAAATATTTCAAGTTGAGCATTAATAGTTAAACTTTTTATTCAGATCCTGTCTCAAGACATTTCTCAGTAGAGAGCAAGAGAGAGAATGTGTTCATATTTTTTATATTTTTAGATAATTCCTCGAACTAGTGGCCCAAAGCTCAATTTTCTTGGACTACAAAAGCTGTCGTCTCATTCAACATTTATAGTGTCTGTCAGTAATGACCACTCTCTTTATGTTGTTATCTCTCTCCTGTTGTACAAACTGCCCTACTGAGTGTGTTTGTGTGATTCTAGCTTGATAATGCCACTGTGACTGATGCTCATTGAGTGGAAGCAGAAATCCAGAAGCCCTGGGTGAATTAACTTGTGCTTAGCAACCGCAGGTTACAGGAGCGGAAGGTAAGACGCCAGGTAGTAGCTCGCTGGGAGAGGTGTGAGGGATGAAGAGTCTTGGAAAATCTACACCTCTGCTCCCTAGAGCAACCTCCTGGAAGCAAGCGTGCCCATTGGCTCTCTGGCACGATACTCTGGGATGCTGCCTTGCAGTTTGCCACTTCTCATCTGAATCCCTTGCCCTTCCATATGTGTGAGGTCCTACCACCACTGTTTTTTTAATGTTGGTTTATATTTCAATCTTATTTCATATAAATTTAAAGGTTATAGCACAATCAATTTGTTAATTAATGTTTTGTTTAGTTCATAGTTCACCTAAAAATTTAAATTGTCATCAGTTACACATCCTTTTCTTTACAAACCTGTTGAATTTTTCTTTCTTTTCCAGAACACAGTTATTTTATGAAATGTATATGAAAATATTTGTTTCATTCAGAGGGGTCATAAACAACATTTGATTCTGTATGCACAAAAAAATCATTTTTTAATATATATTCTTCTGTGTTCCACAGACGTGTAAAGAGTCATATAGAATTGTAATGACATTAGTGAATAAGTAAATGATGTCAGGATTTTCATTTGATTCATGTACACTGGTACATCTGCTATTTGACCGCAGCTTTGAATGTAGGGCATCCAATCAGATTTTACAGCCGGTGTGAGTGGTGGGTCATACTTAATTTTCTGGCTCTGCTTCAAACCCTATGTTTCTGTGTCCTTTTTGGCACTATTCTCATCCAGAGCCGTGTGTCAGTTAGGACAAGTTGGAGAGCTTTATACGAATGTGATTTGCTGTCCCAAGGCAGTTCTCCCTTAATAATAATAATTTGTTACATTTATATAATGCTTTACATAGTAAGGGAGATATCTCCTCATCCACCACCAATGTGCAGCATCCACCTGGATGATGCGATGGCAGCCATAGTGCGCCAGAACGCCCACCACACACCAGCTTACCGGTGGAGAGGAGACAGAGTGATGAAGCCAATCAGTGTATGGGGATGATTAGGAGGCCATGAAGGTCAGAGGACAATGGGCGAATTTGGCCAGGATGCCAAATTTGGCCTTATCTGCTGTTACATTTTAGAGATACTGTTTCTTTTTTATTGGTAAATGCTGTTAACTTTAACAAGCATGTTTGAACAAAGCTTAAGGAAAACGGCCACCT
Source organism: Gymnocypris eckloni scoliostomus (assembly GCA_027564155.1). Lineage (NCBI taxonomy): Eukaryota > Metazoa > Chordata > Actinopteri > Cypriniformes > Cyprinidae > Gymnocypris > Gymnocypris eckloni. The sequence goes on along the minus strand of CM050432.1, from coordinate 7,448,455 downwards.
TAAACCAAAGCCAAACAGGAAATTCTGGTTGGCCTATAGTGTTGTATTTTGTTGGCTCACTACTCCCTCAGAGACTCTGGAGCTGTTCATGGTCACGTTTCCAGTGTCTCCAAGGGCTGTCTTGCATGTGGACTTAGGACAGACCAAATACAGATGACCGACCCAGTGGTCAAAGTCGCCTTTGGCAGGCCACAGTCCCTAAATACCTACAGCTGTTCCATCACGGCTCAGTTTAAGAACTGCACATCTGTTGATCTGGGTCTAAGTGGAACTACAGTTTACCGCTACACTGCAAATAGAAAACATTTGGGCACATGACTGAACTGACTTTGGAGCAATTTATCTTGTTAAACTTATTTGTGTTTGATATTCAATGATGCAAGCAGATGCAAGAAGCTTTTGGATGCTTTTACAGCACTAAACAGATTTTCAAGCACTCTTTCAACCAGTGGATTTGATATAGATGGTCATACTAAAAATAATGCAGTCTCATATTCTGAGGTGTTAGGTTGTGTTTTTCAGTGCTCATTATCAGAGTTATTATGAACAATAATAGTGATGGCTAGACAATCATTTTTCTGCAGACAGCTTCAAATGCAGTGGAAGGGTCTGGTCTGTGGGAAATGTGACTGTCCTGTATTTAGCAGATTTCAGAGGCTTTAGTTGTATAAACAGTGTCAAGTCCCCTTAGCCTCTGCAGGGCCAATACGTCATTCTGTGACGCAAGGTTAGTGTTAATGTGAGTCTAGATCCCCCACATTGTGTTTTCACGGTGGCAGATTAGCGGGGACACCCTGACTGTGAACTTCTGCTTTCTGCGTATGTTGGTTCAGCTTTGCTTAGCCATCCCATAGGGATTCTGTCCAATCCCAACAAAGCATTCCGAGTTCATCCACTTCCTGACACAGTCTAGAGGGCTGTGTTGTTATGTGTTTTGTTGTATCGGGGGGAGGGGAGGCATGGGAAAATGCAATCTCTAATGAGAGGGGTGACCTTCAGAAAGCTCCATCACCTCCCTGATGCCTAATCTGTTCTGATTCAAGGACAGAAGCACTTGTATCTGTTACTGCTGGAGTCTCATGCTAATGAAACTAATATAGTTTATTTTTTTTAGTTGTTGGTTAATGCTGAAAGGGAAGATGTTTAACATATAGGACAGCCTTTTACTTGCAATACGCACTACACAGACATGCATAGGCAATATAATTAAAATTGAAACTGAAAAGCAAACCACACATTCCTTACTGAATGTGTCTATCTCAATACATTTTTGCAATTTTAAGATCTTTCCCAAGTGCTTTTTCATTCTTCAGAGAAAACCTCACAAAATGACTTGCCTAGTAAATAATAGATATTCTTCATAAATATTCTGTTACGTTTATATTTCACTTTTATAATAAATGTAATATTGTTATGGGAAATTATAAATTGTATGGTACTATAGTGATATATCCATAATATTAAATAAAATAAAACAGGACATCTAACAATATGTAGTCTCATAAAGTATAAGTAAATTTAACCAGAATCTTATTCTCTGGACTCTTCCGAATCCCATTGACAGTGTATCATCGATTTTATTACACCATGATCAGTAGCAGCAGTGGTTTACCAACTTAACTAGGTGACAAGTGAACTGGGTATGTTATTGAGGTATAGAGATGGTAGCTTGAACACATCTCTGAAAGAGCACAGCTTATTCTTCCAGTTGGTCAAATTGATGTGTGAGAACAATGCCTGACCTTTGGATGTGATTTCAGTGTGCAAGTAGCGAACCTGTCAAGAAGCTGCTGGAGCGATATTCACTGTCTTTCAATTCAGCTGAATTGTTTGTGTTTCCCTCACCTGTCACGCATCGTAGCAATGAAGCATCCAGGTGAAAGGAGACATTGGGTCTGGTGAGAGAATAAGTCATTGGACAAAGAAATTATCCAAGGTTGCTTTCAGGCTAAGTGACTTGCCGTGACATTCTCACATCATTTTAGCATGATTTCAGAAATGCATGTAGGCTGTTCTCATGACCATCGTCTGTCATGTACCACTGTGCAGGTCACAGATGAAAACTGTTTTCCTCTACTGCTGCTGGGGTATGATACGTGATGAGGTCCTATAAGTGCTCCAATTTTCTTTGAAACAGAAAACGTCATTTAACATTTGATGTTCTTTCATCAAAAAGGATGGTACTGCAAATGTTTTTCTGCTTTATTTATTTGTTATACACTGAAAACAAAGCACAATTAGTTTAGTTTTGGGCATGACTTGTGACTCATTGCTATGCTTGATGTTGAGTTCTTGAATTTAAATGCGTTTGATCCTAGTCTTGCTCTTTTATTTGACATTTATTTCACTTCCTTGTAATTTTAGAGATGACTATCTACACCAACATCAATTACCTTTTTTACTTTTGTTTTAATTCTAACAAATTGAGTGCCCTGCTTTTGCAGGAATCAATCACCTCCACAGACAGACCCCATATTGCCCAATATTGAATTTGCGCTAATGTTTCTTATCGGTCCCTTTGTTTTTACACCATAATAGGGAAAAAATGGCATTTCCAAGGTCACAGTTAGAATCGTTTGACACAATATTGCACACAGCACCTTCTCTCTGTGGAGTGGCTGTTGTGCTCCGTTCCAGATAAATGCTGGTAATAACTGTGTTAAATGCTGAGCCTACAGTCCTCTAGTGCCTCTACAAAAAAGAAGGATATGTGAAGAGCCAACGCATGGTGATATGAGTGTTTTTTTTGGCAACACCGAAAATACAGTCAAGAATAGTGATTGAACAAGCACCTATCCCCCTCCCCCTGGCATCCCCTCTGACCTTCATGACCCAACCATGATTAGGTTTTGGCGAGAGGAGCTGTCACAGCATTCAAACCAGATACTAGTGTACACTGCAGGGTATCTGCTGTTTAAAATGTGTATATTCCACCCAAAACATTTTTTTTTTTACTTGCTCTCTTGCCGTCCCACATGACTTTCTTTTGATTCTAAGAAAATGCCTTCTCAAGCGAAACAATGGGTTTGTTTATTTTCTTCTTAATACCATTTCAGCATATATGGCTATATTCATGGTGAGAACCATTTAATTCATATACAAGTCTGTTTGCACACAAGTTGGGAGAGGGACTTCAATCTTCAATTCACCTAACCTGCATGTCTTTGGGCTGTGGGAGGAAACTAGTACCAATAGGATTTGTGTGAGTGGAAAAATACTGAAGCTTCTGAAGCTCACGCTAGAAGTCAAGCCCTTACTTCACACTTCACAACATGCTGAAACATCGATTCATGGTGGTTTAATGAACATGCTTATGACAGTTGGCCAAAAGTGATAGCTTGTAGTTGAAGTTTAAAAGAGAGTGGAATTCTCTAAAAATCTGAATGAAGAAAGGTGTATATACAGTTCAGATCAACAACCCACAATTTCCTAAAAGGTCACTGCTTGGTCCTGTTTGCAGTTATCCAAGCAGGAGTAGAAGGGCAGTTTTTTAAGCACATTTCATAAATTAATTGTACTCTGAAGCACAAACTTAGTTGAGAAATTTAAAAAAGAACTCTGATCAAAATTAGAGAACAATTAAAGATACCTACAAGTTATTAGTATTTCCAGAGTTATATGACAAACCCTCTTTAAGTGGCAGAATATTGCAACTTTACAATGGCACTAATTCATGCAAGTCCCCCAAAAAATGCTTGTCGTCCATGTAAGTCAAATGAAGAAGACCGCATAATGCAGAGACACTCAATGGGGAATCGGTTCAACTCTGCAGCTGGAATTGCTTGCTAGTTCAACTATGAACAGGGTATGGATCTGTCTCTGCATTTTTAAGAAAAGTCCGACTGAAAACGCACTCTGCAGTGACCAATCCTCTCATCAGCAAAAAGAATCAAAAGGCTTGACTCACCTTTGCTAATGAGCATGTTGTGTGGAGACAGGAGTACTGGTCAAAAGTTCATTTTAGTAATGAGAGCAAGTTACATTTATTTGGGTCCGATGGGAAACATTATGTTCAGCGTCAAACTGGGGAAAGACTGAACCCTGAGTGAAGTCATTGAAAGGTGGAGGAGGAGGTCCTCTTATACAGCTTAATGTCAGAGTGAATGCAAATGTTTTTCAGAACCTCCTTCAGAACATACAGTACCTTCCCTGAAAGCATCTATCAGTCCCAATCAACCTGCACTTTTCATGCCGTTGTCACACTGCAAAACAGATAAAGCAGTTCCTTGAAGGTAAGAACACTGAAATAATGAAATGGCCGGTCCAGAGATCTAAACCCAAATGAAAATCTTTGGCAACAAAGTGGCTAAGAAACCCACTACAGCTACCAAACAATGGAAGAGAATGGAAGAAGAGTGGATCAATAGCACACCAGTGCTAATTTCTAAAAAAAAATTGCCAGCTGCAGCCCTCCATAATTTTAGCTGTAATCTTCTTTTGTGCTACAGTGGTTACTGTTCTCTAATTTTGATCACTGTGTTTTCCACAAAATAAAGATTTTTTTTTAAAAATGCCATGGTTATTTTGTCAAACATTTTAGTACAACAGTGGTCTACCCACAGCTAATATTCCTTCAAACTGAGCGATGAAGATAAACATTATATCCGAAAAAATCTGATTAACATTATAAAAAAAAATAATCTAGTATTTATAGATTGTTCTCTAATTTTGATCTCTACTGTTCACTCTAAACAAAGTACCAGTATTTTGAATTTCACACTTCATTGTGTTTTAGAGTTAAAAGAAATGTCCGTAAATGAATGGATAATGTTGTGTATGACGAGCTGCCAGTACTTTTTCTGTTATTTTATGGATTTCTTTTTTACAGTGTACAATTGTAAAGGCATAGGGGTGACTAATAATGGCATAATTGTCATTTAGTTGTGACATACCCTTTTAATTGAACAAGTGGTGTCCAGTTACTGTTATCTTAGAAATAAATAGGGTTACTTTTGCAATTTGAACTCAATATTGCATAAAGACATGGAAGTAGCATGCTAGTATGAGTAGCAGATTACAGACAGAGCAGAGTGCTGTCCCTTACATAAAGAATGCATCATGTGCATGCTATATTTAATTCAATCTCAGCCTTTTGCAGTTTAATAATCGCAAAAGGTCCCACTGCAATTTTGATTAATTTAATTGTGCTGCCCTAGCTGCATGGTATTCCAAACATAGCCTGAGTTACAGAATCATCATGTCACATTAAATCCCTGTGACCATTTGTCCTCTTAGATCAACATGCAACAGTTTCAGCACTTGTCATCAAAGTGCAAATGATAGAATGCTAATTGAGAGTATTGTGGTTTTCTTCTAGGGCAATGTAATCATTTACACTCTAGAAGGGTGATGCAGGAGAGGGTGAAAATGAGGTGAAATGAATGTGCTGCAACACAAGGATTTTTGGCAGGGATCGTTGATTTTATTCTGGCTTTGGGCCTACCTGTACGAACAAGAGCCAAAGACTCCCCCCTGCTTTCCTGTGTAGAAGCCACCTGTTTCCTATAGCTCTCGATCTCTCCAGATTGAGCCACAAACTCAAGGTCGCTTCTTTGCATCTGGGTGCTACAGCATGAAGTCATTCCCTCAGCAAGATATTTGAACCCTTCTAACGAGACAGCATTGGTTTTTTTATGATATCTTTCTTTGCAGTCGGCAAATCGAGTCATTGAGTCGTCAGCTGGTGTGTGTGCCCTCAGAAGGCGCTAATGAGTGGATCTATGTACGTAGTGAGTGACATTGTTCTGCTTGGTGCAACTGTATCCGTCAGCATCTCTGACTCACGGGCTGTCTGTTCAGAGGGCTGTTCAGTATGGCACCCTGTGTTTAGAGACGCTGTTTCTTTCCCTCTCATTTACTTTCATGAATCTTCTACCCTTTAAGTTCACTGTGTGGATTTTCTTGTACTTTATGCTTCTTCCATAATAACATGTATTCATTAGATATGTTTACAACTACACCATTTTACTTGCAAGAATCTTTTTTGTTTTACTTGCAAGACTCTTTAAAGTTCTCAAAGTGGATTTTCGAATGCATATTATTATTGCGTAATTTTTATTTATTTATTACAGATATAAACAACTACATTATTAAAATGTACTTGTCTGAACAGCTACTTGTTGGTCTTAAATGGATAGTTAATCCAAATATTCTGTCATTATTTACTCACCGTCATGATGTTCCTAACCTGTATGGATTTCTCTTTTCAGTTTCATACACACAATATTAATGTGTGTGTGCTTGTCCATTCAATGGGGTCCAATGTGGATGGTAAACTACCTGTTTAAGGAACTATTCTCATTTTATACTAATTCTGGTTCACCGTTATGACACTAAACTATTCAAATTTTTCTGCACAAACCTTCTGAGATTATAACAGCTACTGATTATGTCATAGTGGTCTGCTAAGGTGTTTATTTCACTCATGCAGCACACCTGAGAGGACAGGTGTTGTTAAATCTATGACTACCTGAATGAGCACACATTTGTGAATAACATCTGGTCTCCCATGTGGAATATTTTCAGGTGTAACTGGGACGTTTATCCTCCTCCACCTGTATCCCACACATCCTAGGAGCCATACTTGCCAATGTATTCATTCCAGGGCATGCTGCCGTCTAAATAAATGCGTTGCTCTTTCGATGAGTTTAATCAGCCCTAAGTAGGAAGCTGCCAACATGAGCATTGTTCGAGTGCTTTCTGAAGCCCCTCGTCTCTTCCAACAGTTTTTGATGTGTTTCACACTGGAAATCTAAATCAAGCATAATTTCCACAGCCTGCTGCGAAGATGGGTCGAGTGGCTTCCAGACCCCCTGCTTAGTGCAGAGAATTGTGAAGAAGACGGTTTGCATGCTAACGGCTCTAACGGGTTCCTAGGGGTGTGCAAACACGCTCGTCCTCCATATTATCTATCTGTCTCGTCCTCGACACATTATCTATCACATAAACATATGACTGTTTATGAAAGAAATGGTGTTGTTAATGACTTGTCCATGTATGTATATGTGTACGTATATGGAAGCTAAACAACAAAGCTTTTAATAAACAAAAATTTTTTGTTCCATCTCTTGCAGACTACCTGTCCCAAGGTGTTGATCTGTCAGGTATTGACGTCATAGAAAATGACCTGCTGTTCATCAGTCGAGCTCGTCTGGAGGTTGAGAACCAAGCCAAACGGTTACTGGAACAGGGCATGGAAATCCAGGTAAAAATAAAACAATGTCAGTGAGAAACAAAGTACAAACTGTTGCAGAACTTGACAGCATTTTAAAAACGCTTTCAATTTTGCCAGCTACTTGGTAAATTGTACTATAGCATAGATAACTACTTTTAAAAAGATTGGATTTTTCTTGTAAGTTGCTGGTGTTACTGTAGGGTAGATTAACTGCTTTAATTTATGAGTTTGTCACTTGGCAAGCTGCAATGTCAAAATTCTCCAACACCATATTCAAGAACTGTTTACAAGTACAAGCATCGCTAAAAATGCCCAATTTGCATTGTGTTATGAATTGTTGTCCCATATTTCAAAACACAACCATGAATGGAATCGAGTTTATATGGTTAGATGTGCATTCATTTAGTTGCTCTTAATTTCATTAACCTGTGCCAGTATTCTTTCTGTCTCTCCATCAGCATGTTTCTCTGTCACACGATGCAATCACACATAGCAGATGGGCCACACTGGCCTTTTCTCCCCTGTCTACAGACACCCAGGCATCACACTGAACTGTCCAGTCACATTTCAGAAATGCAGCTGCCACATGGAGCTGTCTCAAGGCTGAAAGATGCAGAATATATCAGTTTTTAATAAATGACCATTTTAAAATGCCTTCACAAATAATCTATGATGCATATCATCATATAAATACAGCTGTCATGGCCCTTTTTATGTTTTGCTCATCGAGTCCATAATTGTTTTCATTTTGATTGACAGTTTAATTTTTCAGCACGGTTTATGTAGCAAATCAATGCAGAGCTCCAGTTGGAGATGACAAGACTGTTGAAATACTGACTACAAGGTCAAAAATTGATTGCTTTATGCATCTCTCATGGGCTATCAGCTGTCTTTGGAAGCATGACCGTTCAGGGAGTTTAGGTGGAGTTGTGCGGATGAACAGCCCATAGCTGACCTGGTTCAGGCAGGTTTTGTTTGTTCCTGCATCTTTAATGGTTTCCATTGCTGGCGCTTGGTAAAATAAGCCTCCCAGTGCCTGCCGGCTGTATTTTTAGCTTCACAGGTTGATTGTGTGATGGTCAGTCACCCCCATCTTTCACATGATGTCTCAAGGTTATTGGCTGCAGACAACGAAATGGCATTGACCACTGTGTGATCTCTTTAAATTTAGATATTGGGCAATGGAAGTTTCTGGCTATAGTGGTTGTCTTTCAAAACCTAGTGCACTGCATTTTTCAATCCAACGCTCTCGATTGACTTTGTATAGCGGGAAGCTGCCTCCTTGTCATTTCTGACTTATAACAAAAGACAGAATAATGCCTAAAATCTGCTGTGTGACAAGGTGTACAGCAAACAAGCTAAAAAAACAGAACTACGTTTATATAAGCTGTCGAACCCCCCCCCCCAAAAAACTTCCATCTTTCTCTTTATTGTCATTGCTTTTTGTTTTTATTAGGGATGTTTTGTTTCAATTTAAGTTAAGACTTCGCTTCTTGAAGTGTTACTTTTTGCATAGAAATCTAGCTATAAAAAAAATATTTTTCAAGGACCAGAAATCCTTTTTATCTCTTGTTCACTTCAATTAAGTGTGAACAGCTAGTTCAATCTCCGTTCTCTATCCCATGCATCTCTAACAAAATCCTTCTCTGCTGTCTTTCTACAACACATTCTTGCCCTATTAGCATCTCATTATAAAACCAAGCGATGCAAAAGCCCCCTGACCTCTGTTCATGTATTTGTTGTTCTGGATCTTATCTCATGTAGTTCACTCCACTCCTCCACGGCCAGTCCTGCATCAGTATATTTAGAATTGTGTGGGTTACATAAGCCGCTATTCCTGAGCTCATATGGAGAGATGGTTCTCTTCATTTCACTCTTTAGTCTAACCAAAAATAGAGGAACTTCAATTTAGATTGTGAATTTTAACCAAGAAATCTCAAATCTTTTAATGTCCTTTAATGGAATCGTTCTGGGTTTAATGCAAGTTAAGCTCTATAGAGAGCATCTCATCCCTCAATTTATGTGCTTCCAGTAATGCACTTTCAGTGTAAATTTGGAGCAAACATATTTGTGCTGCTCGTATTTTTTAAATGTTATTTTTTTGCATGTTGACAGTAGTTTAATGATTTAAAAGCTTCGGAAGATTATTTTCGAAGCTTGTCTATTTTAACATTTACTCTCATACAGTGCCTTGACAAACACTGTAAGTGCATTACTGTAAACATAGTTTGTCTCTCTTCTTAAGATCAACCTGATTTCTATAATGACACATTTGCAAGTGATACAATATTCATTTGAAAATAATGCAAAGGTAAACGTGATTTTGTCCAGTGGGATTTAATAGGATCAATAAAGTTGTTTTTTATTGATTTAATATTTTTTTTTAGCATATCAGAAAATGGTTCCTGTAATTAAGTTTTGATGAAAAGAAACAAAGAAAACATAATCTGACTAATCATCTTAAAGCAGCAGGAACGGTTTGGCATTTGCTTTGAAAATGTATTAGAGGATTGGAGGGTTTCTTCTGTTCTTAATTGCTTTTTGGTGCATAGTGACATAGTGCTTAATCTGTTTTGCTCCTCTAAATTTCATTAGAAACATACGGAAGAGTGGTAATTTATATCAGTCCATTCCTGTTTTGAAAGCATCAGCTGTCTGATTCGCTGCCATATTGTCAGAAGGGCACTTGAAAGGAGAGCGCGTTTGAAGGTCAAAATTAGACATTGACGTGCAGGCAAGCAGAACAAAAATTGTAGCCTGTATCTGCACATTAATTTCGGATGGGATGAGAGAAGAGGAGGTCTGATACATTTTTTATCCACCTTGTTTCAAGTCTGTTTTTATTTCTCTGCTCATACATTTATATCAGCTGCTTAAGAGGGATGTTTTCACACAGAAGGTCGTGAAAGGTGACACTCTCGGGGGAATGGAGGAGGAATCATGTTTTATTCCCGTTTTCTTTTTTGGTGTGTATGAGGGGATGAGGTCTTGGAAGTGGATTCTCATGAAGGTTTTTGCTTACTCCGCAAACATTGGTTGGAGGTCACTGAGGTGTGTGTGTATGGTCCGAGCTGGAGATGCATACTAGGGTCTCAAAGGGCTCAAAATTCACTGTGTGGAGTGACTGGAGTCGGACAAGTCTCTTGTCCACAGACACACACATACAAATGACTACTCTCGCCTTGGCTCCTGTCTTCCTGACCCAGAAAAGCAGAGTACTCACGGGGCTAGTGTCCTGTTTCACATGCTCGTAGGGGAATGGACAGTAATGCAGCTTTCTCACTTACAGAAGATAAAAAATTACAATCTCTCCATCCACAATACAGTGACCCTAAAAATGTAATTGCATTAGACGTGTAACTTAAAGAAAAACTTTTCAAACAAAACATCTCACAAAAATGAGTTTTGAAATAATAAAATAGTAATCTTGTTGAAATTGTAGACATTAAATTGTGAAATATTAGGACTCTTGAGTGAACCTTTACTTCATAAATTCACAAAAAATTTACAAAACAAGAGTTGATAAGACACTGAGTAAAAATATTGCAAAAAGTGAAGTTGGTGATGAGAAGATCCTGCATTATGTGGTTTTATGTTTTTATCTGATGCAATGACATTCACACATTTATCACAATAACATATATACTTTTTGGGACCTCTGTATTCCTAAAAACATATCTTAATATGTCTCTGTTCATTAGACTAGCATGGATATTGTTTTTTTACGCATTCATGATTCCTGTATAAAACTAAATTGTCGGAAAGTGTTTTTACAGTCTTATAGATAGTAACTCATTGTATCCGTTACAAGGAACTATACAGTATGCTGATACTTTCCATTCCACACAAGCTTTGTTGTGGTGAAAAAGGTTCTTTAGATTAAAAATGTTCTTCACACTCAGGATTTTTTTTTTTAAGAACTGTTCACTGAAAGGTTCTTTGGCGAACCCAAACTGGTTCTCTGAGTGTAGGACTAATTTGCTGATGTATTTGGGAGATGTTAAAAAGCTAGTCTTAAGCGTAGTTTGACTGCAGACCAGCACATTCTTGGGAAATCATTTGACCAGATTCTTGCATGATCAAAATTAAACCTAGGAAAGAACTGACCTGCTGCAGACATAACTAGTGAAATCACAGGAGTGTGTTTCCTCCACATAATAGATTAGGCACTGCCTGCATTGGAAGGGCATGATGGTAGAATCAATGACAGGAGGGAACGAATGAGTCTGGGTTTTAACTGAGTCACCGCTGCTTTGACAGACAGATGCGCCTCTTGCCCCACCATGAGTAACTGTGTGTAACATTAGCAGCCCCAGTAGAACATTGATCATGCAATACGTCACCTTTGTCCATTTCAAGAGACCAAAAGTGCACCTGATGGTTGTCTCGCATAGATTTTTGTTCTGATATAAGGTGGAGATATACAGTAGTCCACATTGCCACAACCAATTGGGTCACATTATTATTTTTCAATAGTCATTTTACCAAACATTCCAATTAATTCATATATGCTGTTTTTCAGGATTTGCATTCATTTTATTTTTGATTTGGAGTTATGCATACTTAAAAATAAAACCTAGTATAAAAATAACCCACTATAAAAAAAAAAAAAATGCATCTTTATAGTGTAAAAAATTTCTTTTAAGTTATTAAAATGTTCTTTACACTACAAAAAATTGTTCTGTTAAGAGCTTTTCACTGAAAGATTCTTTGGAGAATCCAAAATGGTTCCATTGCTGTGAAAAGCCCATTTTGGAACCTTCATTTTTTAGAGTGTATCTAAGATTGAGGTTGTTAGGATTGAAATGATTTTCATTTCTCTGCATTTGTCCATTCTGTCTGATCTGTTTAGTTTTGTCCATTGTCATGGTGGAATGTGATTTTTGTCATCTGGAGCTTAATAGACCCATGGCATGTAATGGAATTTTCTCTCACACGCTGCTGAAAAGACACAACAAAAATGTTATCCGCCTTGGGCCAAACAAATACTGACAAGAATGTTAAGTGAAATCGATTCAATGCTGCTTTTATTTCTCTGCTATACCACAAGGCAATTTTAAGTTTCAAGTTTGTTTTATTTATATAGCACATTTAAATACAGCAAGCACGGCTGACCAAAGTGCTGAACAAATGAAGGCATAGAACACAGGACAACCCACAGATTCATACCATAAACTCACAGTGAAGTAAACGCCAAAGAAAAGAAATAGGTTTTAAGAGATTGTTTAAAAACAGTTAAAGACTGTGCCGATCTGATGTAGGCTGGAAGGCTGTTCCACAGCCTAGGACCAGCAACCGCAAAGGCTCTATCCCTTCTATGCTTTAACCATGATCTGGGGACAGAGAGAAGTCTTTGATCATCAGACCTCAGATTTCGAGTAGGATTGTATGGATAAAGTTGATCAGATAAATAGCTCGGTGCCAGATTATTTATAGATTTAAAAACATAGAGAATAATTTTTAACTCAATTCTTAAGATGCACAGGTAACCAATGTAAAGATTTCAGAATTGGAGTAACGTTATCACATTTATGTTGTCCTTTGAGGAATTTAGCAGCTGCGTTTTGTACTAATTGAGCGATGGAAGATTTTAAATTGCAGAGATAGAGAGTTGCAGTCATCCAAGCGAGTTGTAATGAGCGCATGGATTGCAATCTCTAAAATTTTCACAGAGAGAAAATATTTAATTTTGGAGAGAAGGCGTAGCTGAAAAAACAACAACTAATGACAGCATTTATTTGTTTAGCACATTTAAGACTGATCCCAGAAAACACCTAGGTGAAGAAGTAAAAGGAGCAAGGTAGTCCAGATCGATACTTCTACTCCCTGCATTTTCACTAAGGTCAAAGACTATAACCTCGGTTTTTGATTCATTCAGTAATAAAAAAATCTATTTGACTTTTTCTATGTAAATTAATGCCTTTTGCTCATGCATATTTATTTATAGACAATCTCCTGCAATTGCTAATGTGCAATCCCTGTCACTAATGATTTGATAACAGCATTTTGTGTTGTTCCTTCAGGGCTGATCTTGATGCATGACTCAAATTGTGCATAAGAGGGTAGTAATCATTTAGAAATGTCTTTTTAGCGCACAGTTTAGCTTGTCGCTGCATTGTTACCACGAATGGCAGGACTCAAAGCACATTTGGTATTTGTAAACGTCCGATCAGTGTGGTTTCGTTTGTGCTCCTTTGACTACAGAATGCTGACTTTCTAAGGTGACAGGAAATGGTGTTGCCCTTTAAGCTACCGCAGTCGGGATTCAAACAGGGTTAAAATTATGTGTGTACTTGAATGATCTGATCTGTCTAATTTTGCAAGAGGCTTTGCATTGTTATGTGACAGATGGGTCCTTATCCTAAGAACCTGCTAGATTCAGCTGTGCGTTTGTGTATATATAAGGACAGGTTCATCAGATAGGGATATGACAGCTTGCTTTCTTGTTCCAAACAAGAGAAAAAACAGGACAGTAAATCGTTTTTAATTTACTCTCAATTAAAATATCCAGCCTGTAGAGTGCAAAGGTTTAGGAATAACTACTCACTCTCATGCATGATTTTCAATGGCGATATTGAGTCATTCATCCTACACTCTCAAACTTCTTGTCTAAATTAATATTTAGCAATAAACTAATAATGTATAACTCTATGCCAATAGCTTGCAGTACCATCAGTAATACCATCCTTATTAGCTTTGCTATTTACAATAATTTGGATGCATCAAAGACATAATTCCTTTACAAAAGAATAAATAAACACATTTTTGCTGGTTTTAATGGACATTTTGCTTTAAATAAAGTTTATAATGTTAGAGCTTGGTTGATTTGGTTTGGTGTTTTGCTTTATGGATTTGTTTAAATGCCTGTGGTGAAAATGAATGGGGAAAATGCCAAGGTCACAAAAACAGCGGATGCCATTGTTGCACTCTATTCAAATTTTGATTAATTTTCTCATGTTTTCCAATGGGCTCAACCGTGCTAGTCACTGAAAAGGTTACACAGTCACCCCCTTGATATTCATGATTCATCCATTTTTGAGGCATGTGTTTGAGTAACCTTTACATCAAAAGGAATGTCTCTCAGGAGTTGAAGCTGCTAAGGAGTAAAATCATTGCTTTTGTGCACACCTTAAGTTTTTTTTCTATCTTTTTCTTTTGCCACTTTTTTTCACAAAGCTTTGTGCCTCTCTTCTCACTCACTTCAAACATAACATCTCTGTCGCTCTCTCACATTCTTTCTGTTTGCTCTCTAAAGACCATGAAGATGGAATATAGATGCACTGGATTGCTAATTTAGCTGACATGCAGTCAGCATGTGTGGCTTGTTCTGCCAGTATGACTGCTTTTGTCTCCACACTGCTCTGACAGTGTAAAGAAAGCAAAAGGCTTGTTCCAAATGATCATACTACTCATATATATTTACAATATGCATACTGTGCTCAGTATGCCTTTTTCTCTTTATGCATTCCCATAAGTGATATCGTGGAGGATACTTATATGAATAGAATCTCACTTCTGAATAAAGCACATTTTAAGTCTGCTTGAAATGAAAATTTCCCCTATCCATTTTCTAAATGCATGTTTCATGCCTTAACATAAACAGCTGATAATAATAATAGTTTATTTTATAATAATAATAAATAACTTTACCTTATACAGTGCCTTTTAAAAACAGCTTCCCATGGCACTTTACACAGAAACAAGCAATATTATTATAATAATAATAATAATAAAAAAAATAAAACTAAGATTATCGAGCAAAAGCTAACCTAAAAAGCCTAATCTGTACATTTCATCTAAAAAATTGAAAACGTTTTGACCTTGTAATGGTCAAATAAAATGTCATAACAGGATCTTTTGGTAAAAAATTTGACTTCTCTCCGGTGACGTATAAAGTAGATCCAACGCAAATCTCACGGGAGTGGGTCAGAAGTGGGCGATCAAAAATATATAGCACAGATCCCACAGTCCCACCGATTACTTTACACCACCCCCATTGTCATTTTGCTTTTTTATTTTAGAAATAAAAATAATTTAGTTAAATTGGAAACTGAAAGCTTCAGCTCTGCTCCATGAAGTCAGGGTTGCCAGGTCTGCATGACGAAACTATCCCAAGCCAGTCAAAAACAGGCAAAATGTTTCAATACGAGCATTTCAGTTAAATGTAATTTATGCAGTATTTAAAACCTTTACCCCACGGGGGGAAATCAAACCACTGCAACAGTTTAAAAGTAGCCCAATTCCATGGAAAAAACCCAGCCTTGGTGACACTGCATCCAACACAAACTGCAGGAGGCAGATTTGACTAATCATGTGTCGAGAGTAAAGAGAGATGACTGACAAAGACCATGCTTGGAGGATTTTCTGCTGAACAGATCCTGAGCTCATTGACATATCTGATCTTGTAAGATGTGCTCTCTACACAGAGTACATATGATCATGAAATGGAAAGTAAACAGTGAGTGCTCATTCAAAAGCAATTTCAATACACTGCTTATTGAGAGTGGCTCCCAGATGCACGCAAATTATATACAATATTAGAATGCTTGCAGGAGGGTCTAGACACAAAAATCACAGGACCAGAACACACACGTTGTGCGAGTTGGCGGTAACGGCCAGAAATTCAGCGGCCCCGTACAAAGCTCTCGTATGAAGGACTTCATTATAGTTGTTAGTTGTTCATTATAATTAATTTAGTCTGCCTAAATCCCTGCAAACTCATGTTCTTCTGCCTGCATTTTTTTGTGCTATTTCATCAAGTCAACAACCAATGTACAGAACCAAGACCCCATCCTACAATTTTTAATTCGATAATCTGATACACTCTGATTGTTTGGAAGAAAAGATCTGTCGCTGCTTCCATTTCATTGCGACCCTAAACTAGCTTAAACCGGGCATGTCTGAAGAGACATGGGAGACAAGCAGGCCAACCTGCTAAGCCAGCTAAGACCAACAAACCACTGTAGACTGGATTAAAGCTTTGTTTTTCAGCGGGGTTGTGTATGATTAATTGGAAGAATACTGGTACACTGTTACAAATCAGAGACCTGTTAGCAACTGGCTCCCATGTGTGCTGATTAGCGCTTCTCATTCTCAGACATTGACTTCTCTCGCCCATTACCGATCAGTAACACGCTACTGCCAAGCACCCACCTGACAAATTACTGTTACCATGGAGACCATATGCACATGCTTTTTAACATCCCTTCTGCCTGGTCCGTTCTTTACAATTAATAAAGTCACACAAAGGTTAAAAGCACAAAGATGCCGCAGTTTATTTATAGTTTTTATAGTGTCATTTGAGAATGAGCTAGTCCTGTTGCACTTGATCAGTGATAGTATCTACCATATATTGACTGATTATATCATTGATTTTTACAGGTTTGTATTCTGTGATACCATGAAATGGTATTCTGCTAGTACCGATAAACATGCTATTTGCACCGTTTGTTAATACACTGTTCCAGCGCCATTCAATTACCTTGATATATGAGTATGCTAGATCAGATTAAGATTTTGGCTTGGTGGATGATAAAATAGATGATACATACATAGATTTGCATTGGAGGAGGATCTCTTGTGACTAAGTCAGCACCATTCTTTTTTGCTTTGACAAGATTTAATATATATTTTATTTATGGTTAACATTTTATAGTAGGTTAACCTGCACTCTTGAATTAGCACTGAACAATTATAAAAGGGCATACAATTTTTAATAACACTTAAAGGATCACTAAAAGATGTTCATTAAATTTGGGTTACACTGACATAAAAGAAATGACATATGACACAAGATGCATTTAACCTCTGGTCTTAAAAAATGCATGAATGGAGTCAATTTTCTTTTAATGCTGGTGCAAATCAAAGTTTCTTTATCGCTGACGATGTTCTCTCTCATTAGTTATGCTGAGCACACCTCATCTTTCACCTTTCTCCTTTCATAATCATCAGTTCTCTCCCAAATTGAGTTAATTTCTTCCTGGTCTGGCATTGCAGTGACATTTACCAAGTGTCTTGAAAGGCTTTAATCGGTCTTCCTGGTGTGTGTTTTGAGTTGCTGTGGAAACACGACATGTAAATGAATGTCTAAGTGATCATCATCTTTTCACTTTTTCCTCACACTCAAAGTCTCACTTTTTCCCTCTCGCTGTTCTTCAGCAGTACGCTTGCATGGCCATGACACTTTTCTAAGTGTGAGAAAACGCACTCTGGATGCTCATATGGGCTGTCGTCAGCCATGTTTCATGTTGTTTTTGGATTGGGAAAGACCAAAAGGAAAATAAATGTCCCTGTATGTCCATAGAATTCATGTAATTCTCATATTGGCTGGGTTATTTGTGCTATGAAGTACTTTGTTGCTTTTTAAATAAATTTTAATTTAAGGAAGTATTTCTACAAAATATTTAGCAGGCTTTTAAAAATGTCCTCTTGTCAAGCCTGTGCCTTAATGACATTATCCTCTAGGAAGTGACTACAGTGAAAGTAACAGAACAAATATAAGCAAGTATTTGATGTTTTGAACAGTCTCATGATAATATACTTGATTATGTATTATTATACTATTGATTTTATTGTCATTTGTGTAAACAAATAACTAAAATGATCCATTGCACAAGGAATTGACAGTTCAATTGAGGATTGCAATGAATTTATTTTTGTTGTTGTGGTTAATCTTTAAAAATCTTGATATGATACTATGATTTTATTATCTGTAATGTTACTAAGCAGGTTTAAATTGCTTGATAATACTTACTGATGTTTGTGCAATTGTTGTCCCACCCATAGTTGCGTCACTTTTTGAAAGAAGTTTTAGCTAACGTGATTTTTGTCTTTAAAAATTATTTGTATTTCATTTGCATGTGTATATATAACATTTAATCCAGTATTACATTGGATATAATGGGCATATGTAAATTTTCTCATAGTAGGGATTACCTGGGCACCGCATGTGGGCAAAGACCCTGGTGTCATCTACTTATCTGCTATTGGTTTATGGTGACAAACACAACACAGCAGCAGAAGCTAATGACTCTGGCATGGTGACCAGGTGTTTTATGAATGGAAGCAATTGGCTGGAAATGACTGTTGTTTTCTCATAAAGCACAGTGCCCCTATGTGATGGGCAAACTCTCACCATGTTTCTGTTGAGGTTGCATACTTGATATCATTGCCAGTTCCCTTTTTGGGCTGTGTATTTCCAATGTGGTTTCTCCAGAGAAAGGACATCTACCTGAAACATTCATGCAAGGCGAGGGTTGACCGAATTGAATTCTACCAAGCAGGAGAGAATTTAATCAAGTCCCCACACAGTGTCTGTAATGGAGGTGATACCATCAGTGTGGTGTAGTTATTACAGGCCCAGATAGGACACATAATGTAGGCAGGTAGGACTGTGATAGTGACCAAATGATGACCTATCACATCTCCTTGGCATCCCACCCTATCTTGTTTACCTTATGTGACCCAGTTTCTTCCACCAGGTTAAACACTTAATACATCAGCTTGTTGTTATTCTTATAAACCACATCTGAGAGGAATGTAAAAGATACCAATGCCATCAAAGAGCAAATACAAGAAACAGTGGGATTCTTTTTCACATGCATTTTGTCTCCTACGTTCCCCTGGAGAAACACGCCTGAATCTCAAGATGGCAAAAATAACATTGGCACATCTCAAACCTTATACATATGATCTGTAGGATTCAGATACAGTGACGTGTTTGCCAAGCATGCCACCTGCCTTTTGCAATTATGTAAGAACCTTTTGAATCTGCACTATGGTACAGATGAACATGCAGTGCCTTGCCACGAAGATGGCAAGACCTTTTCTGACCTTCACTGTTTATGAGGGGTTATCTGATCTAAACATATTCATTCCAGTATGAAATGTAATTCTCCCAAGAAACATATCAAGATAGGGCGCAACACCCTACGCAAGTTCATGCGATCTCTTGGACAGAATGAATTTCGCATCTTCTGGACAGAGGATGGAGTGAGACCGGCACTGACCAAACTAAACACGCTGTATAAGATTTCCCACTCTTTGCAACAATAGCTCACAACACGCAAGTCAATCTAATCAGCATGGAACCGAGGTGTATTTTTAGTTGCATTTCACCTTCCTAGTGATGGCTAACTGTCTATTTTCCCAATCAAAAATTGGTCTCTTCTACATTTTGAGCTTAAAAGCATTAGCTCAAATATGTTTTTCTCCCTCTTGCCAGTAAAGAAAGCGATCGTTGGCCACCTGTTCCAGCTAAGTGCTAATTCTGGGAACAAAAGCATAGTGCTTGCCTGGATGTGAGTAATGTGAAAACACCTCATTCACGGCAGTTGGCGGCTAGCCATCCTGGGTCACTGGCTTGCACTGAGCTGATCAAATCCATCTCCACGGTGACTGTGCATGTCCCTGCTAAACCATTATCCCTCCGCAGTTCAGGGTAAATGAGGGCTAGCGCATTACATGCTGCAAGTGAACCTGCTGCAAGCAATTAGGTCTTTCCCAATCCTCTGTTTCCCTTGTCTGTGATTCACATCTGTTCTTTGACAACTACACTCACTGTTGCATAAGTGACAACATATGATTTATGCTGCTGAACAACAGCCAATTTTGGCTCGGTTTGTGAATGTTTCAGCTAATGCTGAGTAGTATAGATAAAACAATTATACCATTGTATTTTTAGCTACAACAGATATTAAATGCCACAAGTCGATGGACAAATTTTAGCAGTTTAAATCAGACTGTATCATACGGTGGCTTAGAGCTCAACTTAAGAAAACATGCAAATAGAAAATTATGAAAGCAAATTACGAAAACATCATCACTTTGAGAAAACAAGAGCTGCAAATACTCTCAACACAACCAAATACAGAAATGTGCTGCAAGTAGCACAGACCACTACGGAACCCTTACAAAATTAACAATGGTTTTACTACAAATAAAGCCAAAAACTATGGGTTTATTGTCGTAAAAAAGTGTAGTAACTGTGGTTTTTGGCATATTAATTACC
Source organism: Gymnocypris eckloni scoliostomus (assembly GCA_027564155.1). Lineage (NCBI taxonomy): Eukaryota > Metazoa > Chordata > Actinopteri > Cypriniformes > Cyprinidae > Gymnocypris > Gymnocypris eckloni. The sequence continues at coordinate 7,428,272 of CM050432.1, read as the reverse complement.
ATTTGTATAACCACAGTTTTACTACAAATACCATGGTTAAACTATGGTTAATGTAGCAAAATGGTTAATGTTACCATGGTTTAACTATATTAACCATGTTTTTATTTTTTATTTGAATTAAAACCATGGTTAATTTTCGTAAGGGAAGTTGTTAGCCAGCTTACATGTTTCACAGTTACAGTAATTGTGTTTTTCGTCAGCTTATTTGGGCTAATAATATCCCAAAAAGCTAAGGAATCATGTGATCAGGGTGTTAAAATTAACAAAAATCTCACCTTTCAGAGTAGACATTGATAAGTATGCCCCAGCCTGGTTCATCACATGTTGCGCTTCCTTTAAGCATATCTGATGGGTCTGTGCGTATTTGCAGCACGTTTCTGAATTTGGTTATGTTGTGAGAATTTGCAGTGAATTTCTGTATTTAATCGCATTGTGAGTATTTGCAGCACATGTGTTGTCAAACAGATGTTTTTCTCTTAATTTGCAGATGTTTTTTCTATTTGCATGTGTTTTTTCATTTGCAGCGTATTGAGCTCTTTCGGCCACCATAGTATTAACTTTTTTGTCTATAGCTCTCATAGTTACACATGTTATTGTCATGGTGTATAAAGTCTCAAAATTAGCTTAAGCATCTTGTGACCCTGCATAAAGCAAGCTGGAAAAGGTACCAATGCTTTGCAACTTTTCCAAGTACAGGGACCGCTTTTCCCATTTGGTCTTATTTCCTAAGATCGTAAGTAGCTACAAAAACAATGCAGCCACTAGTGTATCAGAAATCAGAACAGCCCCTCACCAACACCTGTAATGAGATCACAAGGGATTGCTGTTTTCTTGTACATACTGTAGTCAGTGAGTCCCTTGGGTTTTCAATGTTGCAGTGCATAAAACATTAAAAGTGTTTCAATCAAATTGACTCTTTAAGAATTAAGTTTCACCTTGATACATCCATTTTGTTCATCAACCCAAACTTTCTGCGGCTGTTTAGAATATTAGAGTGGAACCTCTTTCACAATTGTGCACATTTCTCTTGAAAGGGATGAAATTCAGAGCTCAGAGAAGCTGTTGCTGGCTTGTCCTCAGTTTTAGCCTTCACTTCAAGTGGACTTGAAGACAGCATGAAGGAAGCAATGTGTGTCCATCATTTGCGTGATTAGAGCTTGAAAACGCTGATTGCCGCCAAGTACTTAGCCACCACTGATGGCTTTATCCTACCACTCCTTCCTATTACATTCAATCTGTGCACCATTAGTCAAGCACATAGACAAAAAGGGTAGATTTAAAGGATTATCACTTTATATCATGTTCTTTTTTTTAACCACATTCATATATCCATTCACCTGCAGTTTTCCATGCACCGTTTGGGAAAGAGACTGGGCCTGATCATCTTTGATCCACTGGGATTAGATTGAAGTTGGACGGGGTCTTGAATCGGTTGTAATGCTTGGCGCTTTCATCGTGGAAGATTAAATTACTGGCAGGATCAGAGATCAGGACCGTCTGCTAGAAGCTGCTTTGAATGTAGCATTGAAGAGCTTCCTGTTTTGCGTTTTAAACTCCAATGTCCTGAAGTCACTGCTAAGCTGAGACAGTTGAATTTAAAGAATTTGAATTTGACCTATTTTCCTAACATGTGCTCTGGTGTTGAGTGCTGTGACGTCAATCGGTGGCTCTCGCTACAAGTGCTGCGCACAGTCTGTGATCTCCTCATGCGGAGAAGACTAGTCTCAGGTGTAAATTTGACTTGGAGATGCAAATGTAAAGAGTTTGGCGGGTCAGGCATATTTTAATGCATTTAGATTTCTGTGTGTTAGTGGCTTGCTCCCCACATCAGTTATATTCAAATACTCAAAAACCACTGAGCACACAATACAAAATAAATATATCTGGTTAAACAAAATATTAACTGGGAGATAATGTATTAAAGAACTTTGTGAAGTGGGAATTTATCATGTAAAGTGGTGTCAAACGATTAATCATGATTAATCACATCCAAAATAAGTTTTTGTTTACATAATATATGTATGTGTACTGTGTGTATTTATTATGTATATACAGGTACGTCTAAAAAAATTATAATATAGTGAAAAAGTAATTTTTTTTCTTGTAACCTATTTCAAAAAGAGAAATGTTAATTTATTTTAAATTCATTACATGTAAAGTAAAACACTTCAAAAGTTGTTTTGTTTTAATATTGTAATTAGAGCTAATGAGTCAAAAACCAGTATCTCAAAATATTAGAATATTTACATTTGAGTTTCAATAAATTACCATCCATACCAGTATAAATTCTGGGTATCTCTTGTTCTTTGAAACCACAATAATGGGGAACACTGTTGACTTGGCAATGGTCCAGAAGACGATCATTGACACCTTCCACAAAGAGGTTAAGTCACAGCGGGTCATTACTGAAAGGGGTGGCTGTTCAAGGAGTGCTGTATCAAAGCAAAGTGTGAAGTTTCCACAGTCAGTGATTATTTGGGCTGCCATGTCATCTGCTGGTGTTGGTTCACTGTGTTTTCTGAAGTCCACAGTCAACGCAACCATCTACCAGAAAATTTTAGAGTACTTCATGCTTTATGGAGATTTCATTTTCCAGCAGGATTTGGCACCTGCCCACACTGCCAAAGGTACCAAAATCTGGTTCAATGACCATGGTGTTAATGTGCTTTATTGGCCAGTAAACTCGCCTGACCTGAACCCCATAGAGAATTATGGGGTATTGTCCATAGGAAGATGAGACACCAGACCCAACAATGGAGATGACCTGAAGGCTGCTGTCAAAGCAACCTGGGCTTCATTACACCTGAGCAGTGCCACAGGCTGATTGCCTCCATGCCACGCCGCATTGATGCAGTAATTCATGCAAAAGGAGGCCCAACCAAGTATTGAGGGCATAGAAATGAACATACTTTTCAGAAGCGTGACATTTCTGTTTAAAATATACTTTTTTTATTGATCTTATGTAATATTCTAATTGAGACGCTGAATTTTGGGTTTTCATTATCTGTAAGCCTTAATCATCAACATGTCAAGAAATAAAGGCTTGAAATATATCACTATTTGTGTAATGAATCTATATAATTTATGGGTTTCACTTTATGAAATGAGTGACACAAAATATTGACCTTTTTTTATGATATTCATTTTTTTTTAGATGTACCTGTATAAATACACACACATACTGTATTTTGACAATATTTATAGTATAGACATTTATATATTTATATTCTTATATTTTATATTATATACAAATAGGGATGCAACGATTACAGATTTTGTTGGTACGATTATAGTCTGAGGAATAATCACAATTTCACGGTTATTACGATTATTATGCATTTATTAATTTCACAATGTAAAATCACATAAACACTCTTTAGATAGTAATTTATACTATAGTGTTATTTATTGCTGCCTTTTGAAACAGAAATAACACAGTAACCAATAATACAGCACAAAATAATAATAGTCTACTAAAGAAAAAAAAAGTCCATCTCTTCTATCGGAATTAAAAAAACTTGACCTCTGCTCAGTAAACATGTCAGTATTTATCTTTTGAAAATAACAAATGGAAATAGATCACAAATGTTTATGATGTTTTCATTTTGTATATTCTTTCTATATTTCTTTTGGACCTGAGGTACAGAACTTGGAAAGATGGTGAATTTTTTTAAACTTATGAAAAATACTATAACTGTCAAGGAACAACCTGCATCATCACTGGAACCAACCACCTACACCCGCTCACAATCACCTGAGTACTAATCCCGAACACATGCAATCACTTACCACTACCCTTCATAAGCTCACTCACCTCAGTCACTCATCGGCTGGTCTCAAGGTTACACAGTTCTCTACACTGGTCAATGTCTGCCTATCTGCCCGTCCATCCTGGATCTCGTCCCTGCCTGAGGAAACGCAAGTTTACATACAGTGATACTGTACATCCGGCTTCCAGAGCCTTCTTCGTTATATCTCCTATGTTGGAAGCCCTGCCTGAGTTATTTTGAATAAATCACCTTTTGACTTGCATCTGCCTCTCTGTCTCTTTGACCAGTTTGTGACAGAAGACCAGCCCCAAATTTAAAATAGAAGATTCGATGGACGATCACGGACGTATTCTCCGGGAATCGCTTCCACCTCCATCTCCGCCATACCAGCAACCAGTCCCATGGCCCGTCCCACAAGCTTCTCCGGTGAGGCGGTCTCCTGCAATGGGTTTTTGTTACAATGCTCCCTATACTTTGAATTACAGTCCCATCAGTTTACGACGGAACGGGCGAAAGTGGCATTCATCATCTCTTTATTGAATGGAAGAGCCTTGCAGTGGGCGGAGGCACTGTGGAGTTCGCATAGCCTGAGGATTAACTCATTGGAAGACTTCGTTGAACATTTCCGTGAAGTATTCAGCCAGCCGACTACTGAGATCTCTGTGCATGATGAGCTGTTCCAGTTACGGCAAGCTGATTCATCAATTCATGTATACACGCTTGGAACGAGGTTGCCCTGCTTTCTGCCTATCGCCGAGGCTTGAACCCCGCCTACGCCAGCAGATGTCCATCTACGACGACTCTGTTGGGTTTGAGAGCTTCCTCCAAAAAGCGCGTGTCTCTCAACGCTTAACCGCGGATTCTACCCATTGCTACCGCCTCACCCAGCCGCTCACTTCCCATACCGGAGCCCATGATCACAGATACTTACCATCTGTCCATCCCGGAGCGATCCCGTCGGCTCACCTAAGGGCTCTGTCTCTAATGCGGATCCGCTGAACACCAGCTCTGTCCTGAACAGTCCTATTCGTCCACCACGCCCAGCGGTGAGTACAATCCAAATTGCTCCTGACATATCTAACATGTCTCTGGTGGAGGCTCTTCTCAGGTATCAAGACCAATCATTCCCAGTCAAAATCCTTATGGACTCCGGAGCTGCGGGAAACTTCATCTCCTCTCGCGCCCTCGCGGGATTCAAAATTCCTCGCCGCAGGAACAACACCACCTACCAAATCACCACGGTCCAAGGAAAACCGCTGGGCAGGGGGCTGGTGCGTATATGGATGCTTCCATATAGAAAGGATCTCACAGCTGGTGCTGGAGGAGGCGGTCGTGGATGTCGTCCTGGGACGCCCCTGGCTCGCCAAACACCAACCTACCATCGACTGGAGATCAGGGGAGATTCTCAAGTGGAATAGTGGGTGCAAGCAGAGATGCCTAAGGGACCTACCGGTTCCGGTTTCTAACAAAGCCAGTCTCTCAATCTGTTCCACCAGCATAGAAAGTCCAGAGACATACCAGGTCACGCACGTTCCTCCCGAGTATCAGTCATTTAAGGACGTGTTCAGCAAGGAGGCTGCCACACACTTACCTCCACACCGGCCATGGGACTGCTGCATCGACCACCTCGGCATGGGCTAAACTACCCAAGGGACATATCTACCCACTATCGATCCCGGAGAGAACCGCCATGGAGGAGTACGTAAAGGAGGCCTTAAATCAGGGATTCATCCATCCATCCACCTCACCCGCAGCGTCAAGCTTCTTCTTCGTGGCCAAAAAGGATGGAGGTCTGAGGCCCTGCATTGATTACCGGGTTCTCAACGACCAGACGGTAAAGTTCGCCTATCCCCTTCCTCTGGTCCCAGCTGCCCTGGAGGAGCGCCGCGGGGCCTGTATCTTCAGCAAGCTTGACTTAAGGAGTGCCTACAACCTCATCCGTATCCGCAGAGGTGACGAATGGAAGACAGCCTTCGTGACACCCACCGGGCACTACGAGTACCGGGTTATGCCGTATGGGCTGTCCAACTCACCTTCCATCTTCCAGAATTTCATGAATGAAATCTTCAGAGACATGATCAACCGGTTCGTCCTCATCTATATAGATGACATTCTCATATACTCACCCACCATAGAAGAACATCGTCGCCACGTCACCCAAGTATTCCAACGCCTTCGTCAACACCACCTTTACCTCAAGACCAAGAAATGTGAGATCCATAAATCTACAATACACTTCCTGGGCTACATCGTTACCCCTGCCGGGGTGCAAATGGACCAGAGGAAAGTGGAGGCAGTTAAGAACTGGCCTCAACCCACGACGATAAAAGAAATGCAGAGATTCCTGGGGTTCGCCAATTTCTATCGTCGGTTTATTGCCCATTACAGCCAGCTAGCAGCGCCTCTTACCTCTCTCCTCCGGCAGAAGGCCAAGTCTCTCACATGGACCGCAGAGGCTCATCGGGCCTTCACTCAACTTAAATCTGCCTTCTGCACTGCCCCGGCTCTCTCACATCCAGACCCCAATATCCGCTTTGTGGTCGAAGTAGATGCGGCGACCCTGGGAGTGGGTGCCGTTCTGTCCCAATGGAAGGGTGAACCCCCCGCACTCCATCCATGTGCATACTTCTCAAAGAAACTGTCCCCGGCGGAGCAGAACTACGACGTGGGTAATCGGGAGCTGCTGGCCATCAAGCTCGCTCTGGAAGAGTGGTGGCATTGGTTAGAGGGCGCTCAACACCCCTTTGTAGTGATCACCGACCACAAGAATCTGCAGTATCTCCAAGAAGCAAAACGTCTCAACCCCAGGCAAGCCAGATGGGCCCTGTTCTTCACTCGCTTCTGTTTCAGTATCTCCTACCGTCCGAAGTAAGAACATTAAAGCGGATGCTCTTTCCTGCCTGCACCAACCTGACCCAACTCCAGATGCACCAGAACCCATCCTGCCACGTTCCATCTTCACGTCACCCGTCCTATAGAGAAACTCGACGACCAGATCCAAGCCGCCACTCTTACAAACCTGCTCCGCCAGGAGGTCCAGAAGGGAAGGATTACGTACCATCCAACTTACTTCTAACCCTTCTGGACTCGGTTCACACCTCTCCGGGATCGGGACACCCAGGCAATCACCGAACCCTCTCGCTTCTCCAGAACCGCTACTGGTGGCCCAACATGGCCCGGGATGTCGCCCGCTATGTCAAGGGATGTTCGATCTGTGCCATCTCCTCCACACCACGCCGGTTACCTGAGGGTAAACTGGTCCCTTTACCCATTACTCACCGACCCTGGTCGCACCTGGGAGTAGACTTTGCCACCGATCTTCCTCCTTCAAACGGTTTCACCACCATCCTAATTGTCGTGGACTGATTCTCCAAATCCTGCAAATTAATTCCACTACGTGGATTGCCGTCAGCTCTAGAGACAGCAGAATCCCTCTTCCAGCACATATTCAGGAACTTCGGTCTCCCAGAAGACATAGTCTCCGACAGGGGGGCCCAGTTCATCTCTAGGGTCTGGCGAGGTTTCCTCCGTCTCCTGGGAGTATCAGTGAGCTTATCTTCAGGGTACCATCCTCAGACCAATGGCCAGACCGAACGAAAGATCCAAGAAATCGGGCGGTATCTCCGGGCCTACTGTCATGAACGTCAGGACAGCTGGAGCCAGTATCTACCCTGGGCAGAGTATGCCCAGAATTTGCTACGCCAGGAAACCACCGGACTCACCCCGTTCCAGTGTGTCCTGGGATACCAACCACCTTTGTTTCCCTGGACCGAGGAGTGATCGGAAGTCCCAGCAGTAGATCACTGGTTCCGTGAGAGCGAGAGGGTATGAGACTCAGCTCATATCCATCTCCAGCGGACAGTTCGGAGACACAAGGCCAATTCAGATACTCGCCGGTCCGCAAATCCCATCTATCAACCCGGGGACCGTGTCCGGCTATCCAACAGGGACATTCGTCTCCGACTGCCCTGCAAAAAGCTGAGTCCCCGGTACATAAGGTCCTTTTCGGGTAATGAGGCACATCAACGATGTCACTTACCGGCTCCACTTACCTGATCAGTACCGGATCTCACCCACCTTTCACGTCTCCTTGCTCAAATCCTTCACTGATCCTCTTCTCCCTCCCTCCACAGAGCACGAGATACCCCCCCTCCTCCACCCGAGGTCGCTCCCAACGAAACCATCTACACAGTCAAAGAAATCCTCGACTCCAGACGGTGGGGCGGCCGGCTTCAATACCTCATAGATTGGGAGGGGTACGGTCCCGAGGAGAGGTCGTGGGCAAACAAGGATGACATTCTGGACCCATCCCTCATCAACGACTTCCACCAAGCCCACCCTGATCGCCCCGCTCCCAGGGGACGCGGCCGTCCACGCCGTCGATCCCGGGCATCAGGAGACGCCCGCCACAGAGGACACTATTACTAATGAGAAGAATAAACTAAACTATTACAGTCATCAACTGTCATTCATGCTTATTCATTTGGGACAGAAACTTTGTCAACGCTGCCCAGCGACTTTTATTAATAAAATAGCTTAGATACTGTATCGCTACATTATATTAATCAGCAAAGAGGGGGTAAAATTACTGTTTAAATAACTAATCTCAAATCTTCATTGTTTGTAGTAACGTGCAGATGCAGGCAGACAAATTCACACACGCAACTGTCACCTCTCTCACTCTCGTGCGCACTCGCGCTATCTCTCTCTCTCTCTCTCTCTTTCATCTCTGTCTGAAGCGGGCAGAATGCTAGAGCTAACGAACTTCGGATCAGGTGGTTCTTGCCTTCATGTCGTGTATTAAAAACGTTTATTTCACAAAGAGGACAGGTTGGCTAGCCGTGCTGATGTATACTCTTTTAACAGTAATTTTACGGCAATATTTAAATGATGCCCTGGTCATTCTTGGTGCACTCAAAATGGTCCCACACTATCGACTTCAGACATTCTCTGGTGGAAATAAAGGATCGCTGTTTGGTTTCTCTGTCACAGTTAATCTAGTGTGTGTAGTAGCCTCCGTGTCTCTGATAAGCACGGCATTTTAAGCTGGTGCACCGCAGCTAGAGTAACTTTGTTATCGTTTTGCACAAGCTGCAACAGCTCCGTTCCATGCAACAGAAACACTCGGTTTAGCAGAACCTTTACGCTTAATTAACCGTGACATTTTAAAGCGCGGTTAATAGTAAAACCGGTTAATCGCTGCATCCCTATATACAAATATATTTAATATACAAACATAACATATTTTTCTTAAATATATACATGCATGTGTTTGTATTTATATATACATAATAAATACACAGTATACACCCATATATAATGTCAACAAAAACTTTTATTTTGGATGCAATTAATCGTTGGACAGCACTAAAGTGGGATTTCAGTAACAAAATGGAGAGTGTTATAGCCTACTATTAAACATATTTTCTGCACAGTTATGACAAACTTGTTAAACTTATAACCTTGCTTCGGTTTAAGCCACAGTATTGCATGTTTTTAAACCATTCTTGTAGTATATTGTAGCTCATACAGTGTAATGTTTTTCTTTTGTTATATAAATTTTGATGGTTTTAAATTTGTTTATCCCACAGAATCCATCTCAGGTGGGAACGGCCCTACAGGTGTTTTACAACCTCGGCAATCTGAGAGAGACCATAAGAAGTGTAGTGGATGGATACAGGACATCTGTGCAGGAGAATGTTGTTAATGCCCTGGACATTAAAGTCCTCACTCAACCTGCTAACACTAGAGGTTTGTAGTTTGGTGTATTTGTATCTGTTTTAGAGTGCTTGCTGATTTTGCATTGTGTTTTAGTGGTTGCCTCTCATGTCTGCTGTGTTTAGGTGCCCCTGGCAGAGCCGTCATGCCCACTCCAGGGAATACAGCTGCATTTCGAGCTGCCCTTTGGACAAATTTAGAGAAACTAATGGACCAGATCTGTGCTGCGTATGGTCAGGTATGCATTAGTTATCAGACTCACACAGATGTTACTATTATGAAACACTGTTAATGTCATTAGGCAAAACACCGGTAGTTCACAGATGGCTGTGGTATTACCATGTCCCACTCCAATTTGTCTGGTGTTCACTTGTAAAGCCATGAAATATTAATCTATATTAAGCTCTGAAATTAACTTTTTGGCACTCCTATTAATGGTGGAGTGAGGATGCTTAAGTGGGCAGGGAAGATTGCTGTCACTCTTCTCCACTTATACATGCTGTTCAAGTCCATGCATTACTTGGCAACTTGCAAAGCTTGATGCATAAGTTGCTTTTGGAAATATATTGTTGGTAAAGAAAAATATACAAATCAATGCATCTCGTTATGTATTTAATGCATGAGCATGATGCATTAATGAAGTGCATGATATTAAAACTTGTTAATAGATCTACTGTATGAATGCAATAAAAATGTTATCTTTGCACATATTGGTTTACATTTCTGCTATGTTCCTGAACAGGTGCAGCACCTGCAGAAGGTTCTAACCAAAAAGAGGGACCCAGTGTCTCATGTGTGCTTTATTGATGAGATAATCAAGGTGAGATGGAAAATATTATTTAATTTCACAATTTGTTTTGATTTTTACATGTGTTTTTATTGTTTGTGTATGACTGAAGAGTTAAGCAGTTACATTTTTTTTTTAAGTTGCACTGGTAAGTTATGTATGTCGATAATGTACGTATCCCATGAGTGAAGAGTTCGTCCTTGATATGTAGTGATTTATTACAAAGGATTTTTGTGTGTTGCCCTTGCCTGACCTGCCTGCATAGCCCCTGCTGGTTCACTTGCTGCTGGCACATTAGCAGTAAATGACATCCTAATTGGTGTCTGCAGGTGGCTGGCCCCTCTGTGACAAGGTTATCTACCCCACACGCATACACACATGCACAAACATATATCCACCACACATTTTCAGCCAGACAGTGATGGGGCAATTTTATCTACATTCTCCATTTGGCTCTGGGTGACTTTGTGAACTAGCAGGAGTGTGTTGGTGCACGCTGAGTGACGAGAACAGTGTTTGCAAAGGCATATGCATTGCGCTTCCCCTTTGGTATCCCAGACATCCGTGGCTCTTCATTCCTTCAGTGGCGAATTTGGCTAATTACAGCCGGTAATTAAGGTGCTATTTTCTGCTAAACTGTGAGATCAGAACAGTTTAGGAAGGGGTGGTAAGATTTCACAGATTTATTTCAAAGAGGGCATATAATGCTGGGAATTAGAGCTGGCCTTAGCGACGCATTTCCTTAAACCATAACCAGCAAAGCTGATGTGGGGCATAGATTTCTGGCTATCTGATGCAGAATTGTGACATGGATATATTTGGAATGCATACTAGTACTATATGTTCTATATTTTTACATGTATTTTACATATTTTACAAGCAATTTTTTTCAATGAGAATTTGTCCACAATAATTTTGTAATTTAGATATAATTTAAGATTTCTAAAACCATGAATGCATGCAAGGCAGTGCTTTTTTGTTTATATAGTCATGGCTTTCATTCCTCTAGCCTTTATATTTACAGTGTAGAACAAGTATACAAAGTAGAGCACACTACATAAAATACTACATCACTCAACCAATGAACCAAAAAACAATATCAACCACAATTTTAAACATCGCTTTCTTGACTTATTGTTTGGCTGAATCAACAAAATTAGATTACAATAATGCAATTTTATGATGCACGCCACTTTTTTAAACATAATGGGGTCATGCGACAACAACATAGCATACTAATGTTTTCTGTTACATAACGTATACCGCACAGTATGTTTGTATTCCATTCCGAACACAGCCACAGTTCTGTCTTGCCTTTGTGAGAAAGAGAAAAGGTCTGTCTCCAAACCTACAGTCGTTTTCTCTCTCTGTTGATATTCCTCCCATTTTCACTCAGTAAACCGTTTCAGGGGAGATGAGTTGAGCGGCTTCTAATCACCTCTTGGAAATCGAGATTTTCGGTCAGAAGATTGAGGTCTGCAGGATTGGGGGCGTTTCCATGGCAACACCTTCTCCCACTCTCCAATAAACCTTTTTCTTTCTTTGTTGAAAAACAGGAAGGAAAAGCAAAACGTTCTATTTGAGAGTGGTATTGCAAAATTTGTCTCTTTTGAATATGTAAGAAAAAATTGCGTATGATGAACAGAGACAAAAGTTAAAATAGTGTTGCATCATACTTGTGCTGATTTAAATATAAATGCTTCATGGACTGAAATGTTTATCTTAATTTGACAAGCTCACATTCTGTATAAAGTAAAACCTGAATGACTCAGTAGAAAGGGACACCTTGAAATTCAAACCACCCAGAATGACTGACAGTGTGTCATCGGGTGCTCAGACAGCCGTCAGCTGTAGATGAAAGAGGCGGCCGACATTTAAAAGGCCCCGTGAAAGGTGTTGCAGGGCAGGCACCTCTTTTGGAGCCTCGCAAGCCTGCAAAAAGCCCTACAGCACCTCTGAACCTTCAGTTTAACAAGGTGCATGCCGGAGACGGGACACATATGCAGTATAGGAAAACACATACAGGAACTTTGTGCAGGAGTCAATGTACAGCACAACAAAGCTGCTGTCGGATTGCCTGGAGACTGGAAAAGGTGGGTGAATGCCATCTTTTTTGTTTTCTTTTTCTGCCTCCACTTTGAAAGCTGTTTTCAAACTCCCACAATCTCACACCTTTATTTGTGGCAAATACACCCCCCACAAAGACACCCATCGGAAAGCAAAACATGCAAACCGCTACATTTAACAGTTACACGAGTAAAACAGACCTTCCCGTTGGATTCCCAGCTGCTTTTATGTAGCAAACAAGCCTTCTAGCTTTCTGGCATGAGTTTATCTTCACGGTTGCCCCTCTTGTTCACTTCAGGTGTCATAAATGTGAAAAACGACTCTACATCAGAAAGAAGAAATTGTCTGAAGTACTGGAGCATAGATGAAACTCACTTGTATTTTTCTAGGAAAAAAAAGAAAGGTTCCAAAATGTTTATTTTTTTCATTGATGATGGCACTGAAACATGCCACTCTGTATGCTACTATACACATTTGTGCAAAACACAAGTTTGTGCAAAACCTGATTAACTGGCATGATTTCATAATGCACCAAAGGGTATCTTGTGAACTTTAATTGACCTTTTGTACAATGGAGTTCACATGCTCAATATCACAAATTTTCCTACATTTCCTCTACTCTTTTATTTTTTTTTGGGGGGTTGTTCAATTAAAAAATAAACACTTGCTGTGTATTTCCAGATTTAAAGATTGCCAATGTGGTCTTAGATTTTTGGACCCACTGTATAAATACTTCATATTTGTAACTTTCAAGTCCATACTTCATCTTGTCACGTCTTTCTCTTTGGAGAATTCTCAAATTTGTAGTGGCAGAAATTGTGTGAGTCATAAGAGAGTGTCATTTATATCACTGTAAAGTCACTGTAAATTACTTTAGGCTGATGTATGGTGAGTCAGCGGGGACATTCATAGCAGGTTGATTTGCTCAGGTGATGTGTGGATGCAGTGTCACTGAAACATTATGCTTGTTTTTAGTCTCCAGCAAAACAGAAACAGAAGGAGTGATCGAGGTAGTGGATAAACTCATCTTTAATGGCCTTGAGCTCTGTAATAAAATATATCAGTTCTGTTTCACTCCATTTCCCCTGTGTAAATTGACTTTGTACAATCATTAAGCATCTTGTTGTCTGAAAACTGACAGTCTATGCAAGTTACACATGCTGTGTCAGGCACAGGCACATAAATACTATTTTGGTCAGTAAATACTTTTCAAATTTGACTGTATTCAGATGATTTAAATGGTCTATAAAGTAAATGTGATCTCCCTTTGTATGTAAATTAGATTTCAAAATAAAGTTTGTACTAATTCCTCAATAGCTCAGTAGTGGGGTTGACAGGGTAATGATCAGACAAACTAGCTGCTGCTTTATTTGGCTGATCCTGAGACACTCCAGCCTCTTTACACACACACACAGTGGGAAGTGGTTAGATTGGCACGTGGCACATCAGCATTAGACCATATTTGTTTTGTCATGATTCCCAAATGATTATTTGCCATAGACTTCCCTGTTTACACACAATACACAAATGGATCAGACAGTCTTTATTCTGTCAATGATTGCTAATGCCAGTGTTGTCTGAGTGATAGCATAAATAGTGTGGAGGTCATATTATGTTTTACCCATTAAAAGTACACTTATTGCCAGTTAAAGTTTCTTGCACCAAAAAGATTGTAATTTTGTTTAAAATTTGCTTGATTGCCGTGATTTTGGTTGTTATTTAGGATGAAATGTGACCTGGACATTAGTTTTATGATGTGTTGTGGGTTGGAGCCATTAAAGGCAGTCATATCAGCTTTGTTTGCATAGTGTGTTAATGCATGTATGTTATTATGTGTGTCAGAGGCCATTATGGTAGAGTTCATGTGTTTTCTCTCTCTTATCAGGATGGGCAGCCTGACATCTTGCACACCTTCTGGAGTTCAGTCACTCAGACGCTCTCCGAGGAGCTGCAGAAAGCCACAGCTGGTGAGTCTCAGTCTGGGGTTTTTGTTTAAGACAATGCCCTGCCACGCATCTCAAAAGCTCATTCTGTGTGTGAGTGTGTTACACAAGCTCCCCTCCTGTGCCTAGTCTCTCTCTTCTCCTCCGCTCTTGCTTACTTTTCATCACACTGCAGTCGGATTAAAACTCTATTACCACGTACACTGGAGTTGCTTTTGAGAAGACTGACTCTGTAAACCCTTATCTCTACTACCTGAGCCTGTATGATTTCTCAGATATTGTTTGTTCTTCACTTCCACTTCTCACTATAATCTCAAGCCTTGGGAGGCTCCTTGGAGAAGTGTTTACACTTCTATAATCTCTGACGGTTTTTAGAGCTCAGATGCAACCAATGAGAGAGAGGCCATCATTAATATAGACACAAAACAATGATCTCTACACTGATCTCATGGTGTTATCACAAAGGAGCAAGACTCGCCTCTTTATTGCTTTTTAAATTAGCCTGTAACTTGGGAAGTACCATTGCAGTATATCTTTTTCCACCCAGTCTTGGGATAGATTTTAGACCCTATGGTCTTTAAAGCCCAAAGTATACTTTATAAAATAAAGTATAAATTTGTCACCAGAATAGCATGCGCACCACCCGATTTTTGTAACCGTGCATACTTTTTACGAGCACGTCGCACATGCGCATTGACTTGGTTTTGCACTAATCGGTTGTTCCACAAGGTGGCAACACTGGCCCGTGCCGCTGTTTTACTGTAGAAAAAGAAACTAAAGAGACAAAATTGTGGAGACTGCAACAACAGACGGATGAATTGACAAGCACGCAGAGCCGATCCTCTCTATACGCAGAATACGCAGCGTAGGGCCCCTGAAACACCAGGGGCCCCCTTGCTCTCAAAGATGATTTCATTTTAGTTTTGTTTTAGAATTTGACCAACGGCTATGAAAACATGAATGATAATTGTAATGAGGTGCTGTCGTCGCCCTTTCTACGTAAAAATCAAGTCAAATCATGTAACGCGAATGTGGTAAAGTCCATTGCTTGAGATGAAAACAACGAGTTGAAAGCATAGCGAAGAGACACATTTCTCGAGCGCTTTCCGTGAGCGCGATTCGAGACGGAGTAAAACACAGACAAATGTGTTTCATTCTTAACCACTCAATCCCCGCTGGTCGACACCAGTTTTGCGTAGGTCCCCTAGAAGTATAGGATTGGCTCTACAACCACGTGTGTGAAGGAGTTATGAGATGGCAGCAACTTTAGTTTAAATGACTTTTTTTATCTGTCATTATTTCTGGAGAAATATAGCACAGACAGCGTAAGATTAACTTTTCTAGAGCATGTGTCGACTGCCTGCATTCGTGTACACAAAATGGATATACTTTGAAAGGCTGTGCATTTGACTGTATGCATACGCTAGAGCAATGTTTCCCAACCACCGTGCCATGACAGGTTGTCAGGTGTGCATAAAATTATCAAAAACTTCCTATCTCTATTATATTTCATTAAATCGGTGCTATTGGTAATTAAGTCTGTTTGTGGGTTTTAAAAATATTTAACCAATGAAAATAATTCAAAATAGCATGTGACTTAACTTCGTAACTAGTGATCGACCGATATTGATTTTTTTATAACCGATACCAATTATTTGCATGTTTATGTACCCGATAACCGATATGCAGAACCGATATATATTTACTGTAATAAAGTAAATAAATAACTGAGTGAAGTAAGTTCATTCTTCACTTTGGTTTTTCCTCCTTTCAGTCATCTTAACAACAAAAAACTGTTGAAAATTAACATTCTTTCATATTAAATGTAATCTTCAAATTACAACAATAAAAACCTTTTATTTATAAAAAGCAGCATCAGCAACACTGATATTAATAATAAGCAAAATAATGTCTAATGTTTTCAAATGGAGAAAATAAAAGACAGAAGTTATATCAACTTCATTTTAAACAACAGTTTTAGGTTTATAAGCAGTTTAATAGACTAAAGAGTGAAGAATAATTCACTGGATAATGTTAATTCAATGAATAATAATCTCTGGAATATTGAAATAAGCTATAACAAACAAAACATCATATTTTATTGCATTTCTCAACTGGCATGTTATATCAGAATTATTAAAATGTTTTTGTCATTCTATATTATGAAAACTGCTGACAGCGTGGTTTATCTATGCATTCTTTACACAGAACTATAGGGAGAGTGGGGACGGTTGCAACACTTTTTGCATTTCCTTTAGTTTTTCAGAGACTATTTACATTAGAAAGCCAAAATTTTATACAATAAAGCCACATCAGTCGGCTACTCACCCACATTGCTGTAACACATGCACATATGATTATATACACACAATTTGTACTTGAATAGACAAAGTCAAATGTTGCAACTGACCCCACAAATAGGGGATGGTTGCAACAGTCCACAGGGAAGTTGCAACATTCATTAAAATGACAGATTATTTTACGTGACTCCGGCTTCACGAGACTAACGATAAGCATAGACAACAAAGAGAGACTTAAATTCAGCACTTTTATTTCCAATATGCGTTCATTCATGGCTGTATTATTTAATTCAGGCAAAGTTACGTCTTTATTGGGAAAGAGTGACGGATTATCTTACGTGAGTTCGTCTCTATTTCTTAGAGCCAAGCTGCATCAACTGCATATCAGGCATTTATTTAATACATCCAATTTGTGCATTAATGGCTATGTTAAATAAAGTTTACTAACTACAGCAAATCAAGTACCTGTACACACCGCTGTTGTCTAGTCTCCCCTCAGACACGCTGCAATAGCGATCCTGCGCGCAATTATCAAAACAACCACAAGATGGCAGCATTTATCGGTGAATCCGATATTACAAAACCGATTCCGATTATGGTAAAATGCTTAAATATCTGGAAAAATATCTGGAAAACGATATATCGGTCGATCTCTACTCGAAACGCCATTAGATCTTCAAATTGTCAGTCAAACCTAATAAAACCACCGCGCCTCCATTCAAAAAGAAGTTCAACAATGCACAGTTTGAAGACAGAAGTCTACTTCACAATGCAAGGGTAAATAAAGAACTGATGTTTGAATAATTGAGTATCACTGCCTACATAGGCTGATGTTTTTGTGCATTTGAAGAGCGGAAATGGGTCTTAGTATTTGCTGTCTAGTTGTAGCCAATATACTTTGGTATGTTTTAAATATCCTGTACATAGCGGTTCATCTTTTATATCATGAGATTTTGGCCAAATGTATTAGACAAGAAAAACTGAGTACCCATTTAATGTTTTCAAAAGTACCAACCGCAATACCATTCGGTACTGGAATTTTAAAAATGTCTATTTCCTGCTAAATAATGAGCTGTTTAGCAGATTCTTAGCTGATAGACGCACTTTTCAAATACACCCGTGTGCTTCTGTGCAAGCGATCAATGAAGAGGGTGAAGCAATGATTATTGTAGCCAATCACAGTCATATTTGTTTGAGCGCTTGAACACAATAACCAATCAGCGCTGTTTAAGAATCTTCTCAACAGCCCTCAAATGTTAGCGGTAAATGGACGTTTTTAAAATTTCAGTACCGAATAATATTGTAGTCTATACTTTTGATAACACTACACCCATATATCTACAATAAACTTTATAACCTATAAACTGATGAAAACAAATGCGATTAATTTACTGCCTCAGATGCGGCCATTCTAATGACGGATGAAACACAGATCTCTCATTCGCTTATCAAAAACCTCTAATTTTCTCAAAAACCTACATTTTCTGAAAATGCTAACTGCAAGTGTTTACTCATATATAAAGCCAAAATACCAACTCTGATGACGCATTGTCAAATTATTGGGAAAAATGTCTTCCTTTCGATCTTTTTTTAGTGTGCCGTGGGATTTTTTACTTGTCAAAACTGTGCCATGGCAGAAAAAGGGTTGGGAAGCACTGTGCTTGAGTTTGTGCTTTGAGCTTAACCCTCCTCTTGGGGATCCATTCTCCTGTGTATTTCCAACTTTTTCCAACTCACCTGGCCTGTGATATTTTTTTTTTCAAGCTATCCTGAAGAACTTGATTAGCTGGTTCAAGTGTGTTTGATTAGGGTTGTAGCTGAACTATGCAGGACAGTGGATACCTAGGAGCAGGGTTGAAGACCTAGCTTTTAGACATTTGTATTGTATATCACTGATGTTTTTCTAGGCTGTGACAATTATATTTGTGTGTTTAACAAACAGTTTAATCTAAAACTATTTGTTTATCCATGCATTCTCAAAACCGTGCTCTTGATCTAGGCACTTAACTTTAGGTTTCTCGAGAGGAAATGTTCTCTGGATGAACAAGTCTGGCAAATTAAGAAATTTAAATATCATTACTCACAATCCTTTCGGTAGGTGTATTACAACAAAAAACACTCAAAATCACAGAATTACTGCATTAATAGATCACACTGACTCATAATTGCAACTGGTGCCCATCTTAAAGGATCAATTAACTTTCAAATTAAAATGTCCTGATAATTTACTCACCCCCATGTCACCCAAGATGTTTATGTATTTCTTTCTTCAGTCGAAAAGAAATTAAGGTTTTTGATGAAAACACTCCAGGATTTGTATCCATATAGTTAGTTTCAATGGACTCCAACGGTTGAAGGTCAAAATGACAGTTTCAGTGCAGCTTCAAAGGGCTATAAATGATACCAGACGATGAATAAGGGTCTTATCTAGAAAAACGGTTGTTTAAAAAAATAAAATAAATGTATATGCTTTATAAACACAAATGCTCGCCTGTTCTGTGATGTGCGTTGCGTCCCAGACTTCACGTAAAAGGTAATAATGTTGAAAAGATCACGCTTGGCGTAGGCCGAAGTACCGAGTCAGTGTTTACAAGTTGAGCATACAAATACGAAGTCAAAAACCATTTGTTGTGAATTTGACTCATTTGTTTCCTTTTCTAATTTTTCTTATTTTCTTTGCACTACATCTCCCACAATTCCTAGTAAACTACATTAAGGGTGAACTCCATATGGGGCACTACATTACCCATATTCCCCTGGTTCAGGTCTATAAATAGACCTCACTTCCTTCCTTTGTCCCTTTTATGCATTGGTGAGGTGTGGGTGCTTGAATGGGCACCCAACCATGTCCTTTCCTTAGGATGTGTTAAGTAAGTTTGTTTTCCAATTGTATAGTCTGAACTTCAAGGTTGGTTCAAGGTTCTTTATTATTCGTCACATACACAATCATACAGAGTATAATCAGTAGTGAAATGCAAGTAGAATTGAAGAAAAATACAGCATAAACATGAGGAAAGTGAGGAGAAAAAAAATAACCCCCAGACTATGCTCCTTGGGGAGTACAGTGTGAGAACAGGAAAAACACCTCAGCAACACAAAAGCACATACACCATGACACACGACATAGCCACAGGGAAAGTGAATCCGGCCCAGCAAGCAGCCATCTGGTCCCGCAGCCTCTAATCCGGCGCTGGTCAGACCCGCTTGACAGGCTGGCGGATCAAAGCGAACGGAGGCGAGTGTCGGGGGAGGGGCAATGTCTGTAGGGTGGGGGAGGAACGCAAGAGCGTCTCACTGCATTGCTCTCCCGGGGTAGATTCCAACAACAGCCTTGCCAAGGTCACTGTGTAGGGGAGCCAGAAAAAGATAAGATTGTTTTGTCTTTGGGGCGAGTAAACGCATTCCAATTTTGCAGGCTACTCTCTGTCCATTTTGGTCTCCATTATAATCAATTTTCCTTTGTAAAGCCGTGAGCTTCTCCTTGATAGAATCCATATTGCGATTATAGTCTCAGTCTCAATGCTGACCGCTCTTCCCACAGCTTCAATCATACGGGCAGCCTTGTGGGGCTTTGGACAGCTGTTCCCGCTTTCTGAATTCTTCGATAACCCAGGGCAAAGTTTAATCCAATCAGCAAAAATACCTGTTATCATGGTTCGAATAGGTAGATATCTTCAATGTCCTCCACGGAAAGAGCCGCAAGACACACGATTCGCCACCTCCCACGCGTCCATCGATAGCCCGCTGCGAACGTTCCGTCGGGGCAGTCAGGTTCCCCGAAACCCAAGTTTCGGATAGTGTCAATTGCATTAAGAGACCAGTTGATCAAATCCATAATCTTTTAGTTTGGAGAGCAGTGCAGAGAGTCTCTCAATACGAGACAAGGGAGCAAAGCAGGGAAGATAAGGGTGAGGACGGGGAGAGAAAAAATGCGACTGCCTCCGTTGAGAGCAAAAGAGAAGAGTAAGAACTTGTTTAGATATTTAATCCTTATTTGGATTGAGTACAATATTGATGTGTTGTTTGTATGAGTTTGTTTTCTCTCTTTTATATCGTTTGTAGTGACCTAAAACCATCCTGTTTATCCTGTGCATCATGTCCATCATGGTAATCCTGCTCCATATTAATTTGTGAACTGCATGTCATGTCAACTACTAAAGATTTGTGATTCTTCACTTCAACGGAATAAAAGAGAGCAAAGAACTGGTGTTTCTTCCAGTGTTTTAATCAGACACGCCACCAAGTTTCTACAATTTAAGGAACTTTGGATATTATAACATCACATATTCAACACCATTTACAAAACAAGGAGTTACAACTCAATGAGTTTACAAGGTAAAACAATGATGTCGGACAATTTTTAACTCTGAGGAGAAGGTGAGATGGAGCCTACGTCGAGCGTGACCTTTTCAACGTCATTCACGTATTACGTGAAGTCTGGGATGCACATCGCAGAACAGGCGAGCATTTGTTTACAAAGCAGATAATCCTTTAATTAGTGAGCTAAAGATCTCGGGCACCACATCCTCCCTGCAGAGACACTGTAATTTAGACCCTGGCCTTGATGGTGTGGCTCTATTGATCCCTGCCTGTGTTATCACGACCTAATGATGCTTTGTGCTTCACTCCCCCTGATCAATAGAAGGCAAATAGGAGCCATTGCATCACTTTCATTATCCAAATGCTTGTGCATTATTGCCTCTTCTAAGCTATTATCAAGCCTCTTTGAAACCTCTCAATCAAACTTGTTTTTATATTCTAGATGTACCTTATGTACATCTATAAGAGGAACTATGCCAAAATACTCTCACAAAATGAGAATATTCGAGGTGAAGATGCTCTCACAAACTTTGTGGCTCCAAGAGACCATCAGAAAACATTTTAGTTCTCGGGTCGATTGTTATGGACTCTGTCTTGAAACATCAATGCTCCACAAGCCTTCAAAAAAGATATTTTTATAAATTATTTATCACTTCCTCTTTGTCCTAAAATACGTTTTGTGACTACTGACAGCTCCCTGCCTCTTCCCAGAATTCTTTCCTGAACTGTTTGCCTTTCAAAGAGCAGGTCAAAGGATGAAGCCAATATTCCTCTCAATGTTCAGTGTAGGCTTCTTGACTTGACCTTCAGCATTGTTTAAACCCTGGGGACCCATATGAATTAATTTGCTAACAGCAAGAGTGCTGGTCTAGGGTCATTTCTTCTCTGTTTTTATTATTCATGTTTTCATATGATTATTGTATCACAACATGAAAGGCAAAACCTGGCTCCTGACTAACACTTGTTCAATGAAGATGCCATTTTTCAACCACTGACGTTTATTTGTTGGTTTTTGCGTGCACCTTATCACCTTCCCTGAGGAAAGATTTGGGTTGTGTTTGAACAATTTTAAGCTTCACTACCAGCAATACATCAGAAACGTAGCATCAGCTGAACATGGCTGCAGCTCATATTCAGCACACCATCAGTAGAGTAGAACTACCAGGACTCGTCTTTGTTCGAGTGATACCAAAACAAAGATGGAAACGGTTTAAGATGCTTGTGCCTCTGAACTACTCAATTATGCATTCATCAAATCAATCTGCATAGGAAACAATCTGCATAACATTCATAATGAGCATTTAATCACCTGTAAAGTTGGGTTATTACCATATTAATGAAGATACATTTTTATGCAATTCCATCCATTTGACTCCCATTATGCAAACTGTATTCTCCTTATTATACATTATTTTTGTTAGATTGGTTTGAGATAAGGGATTTGGTTTTTCAGCTCACTGAGGCACAAAGAAAGAATTTGCAGTTTTAAGTCACTGCTTGCCATTGTCATAGGCAACACTTTTTTTAATTAAATGGCATTCACAACAATGTAGGCTTTATAATCCTGATTTATAAACTATAGTGAAACTGGCCATTACAGTCAACATTACATTTAAATTGACTATTAAAATACATTT
Source organism: Gymnocypris eckloni scoliostomus (assembly GCA_027564155.1). Taxonomy (NCBI): domain Eukaryota; kingdom Metazoa; phylum Chordata; class Actinopteri; order Cypriniformes; family Cyprinidae; genus Gymnocypris; species Gymnocypris eckloni. The sequence continues at coordinate 7,405,730 of CM050432.1, read as the reverse complement.
CTTTTTTAGATTCTTCAATGCTTATCATTCAAAATAAATAAGTGTCTGTTGTATTCTTTGTAATCACAAGTCTATGCATTTGCATCCTTTTTTCACAAAGACACAACACGTGGATTTAGCTATAGTGGCTTTCTCACCATGTATTCTAGGAACTCAGTTCTAGGAACTAGACAGCATTATGTTTCCTAGAGAACCAATTTCCCCCTTGGGACGTTTTTCTGGTTGCATTTGAACCGGCAGCAGCGACGCCTTTATTCATGGAATTTACTCTGGTGCGAAAGCCCCTTATGTGGCCATCTTCTCTCTAAATGCACCCTGTTCTCAATTAATTTTGTATTTTGTTCTCAGCATCAACCTTCCTGAAGCAGGCCCTAGAGGGAGAGTATCCCAAACTCTTGAGGCTTTATAATGAGCTATGGAAGAGGCTGCAGCAGTACAGCGCAAGCATACAGGGGGCGCTTGTGAGCAGTGGTGCAGGTCTAGATATGGAGCTGCCGGTGTCAGAGTATGATACTGAAGATTTGTTCACCCAGACCAAACCAGACTATGAGTGAGTACTAGTTTAATAAAACACATACACGGTTACATGCACACTAATCCTCCTACAATTGTTTTCACAATTTTGTTGTAATTATTGAACATTTTAATGACGTTTAGTTTCTGCCAAAATACAGTAACTGCTACAGGAATTGCTATTACTTTTTTAAGACCGTTCTTGCTAATACCAAGTTGCCAGAGATTTATTGTGGTGACAACAGTAACTGTTATAAATGTGGTATTTTTGTAGAAACTATTGTAATTTTTTTTCAAGGTGAGGTCATACTAATGTTTTGTATTTAGAACTAAATTGCAACTATCAATTGCTGAAATAATTGCTGATTGACTTAAACATTTTAAGATGCTAAGTGCAAGCAGTCAAACAGAAATGCCACAATTTCTCATAATAAAAGCCAGAAGTTTATCTACACAACTATCATCTTCCTAATCATTTTGGTGGCACAACAAAGATTTTGTTTACCCGCAAAGTGCTCTCAAAACTGCTCTCATCAATCAGACAGTGTTTCTGCCTTTCACCTAAATGGAAAAATGCTTTAGGAGCGAAGAAAATGCCTTCTTCGCTCAGACACATTTTCATACAATCTTTCAGAATGCAGTCAACATTTCTGCCACTATTCTGATCAAACACCAAAATCCTATAATCACAATTGTCCCCTAAACTGCCCACATTTTTACGCACAATTGCTTGCATCACATAATACAGCTCAAAAAAGCATGTCAAGATGCATGACAACCAGCAATTAAAGCCAAGATTATTAAAGCATCTTGTCAAAAAGTGGCAAATGTGTTTAATATGTCAGGGTGATGTGGGGGGTAAACTATTTTATTTTGGAGAGATTCAGTAGATCTTTATTTGGCTCTAATAAAACAATTGGTTTCTTATCTTTAATAGTAAGATTCATTTGTTTTTTTGTTTCTGACATTAATGATGCTGTTTCTCTAAGCCCTTTAACACTATTGTCAAGATTTCCACAAACTATTATATTTTTTGTAAGAAGTGTGCATAATTTATAATGAGTGACGTTTTGACCTCTAATTCACATTACCATTATCGTCCAGTTTTTTGCAATTCATAACAGTATTACAGTAAAAAATAAATACTAACTTTATCTAAATCAGCATAAAGGTCATACAGCTAATACTACCATGATGAATGAATACAATTTAAAAATAATTAATTTTAACTTTATCATAGGGATGAGATTGAGGTTCTATGCATTACTATAATGAGAACTGTCAAATAATATTTTAAAATATACCTAATTTTCAGACTACAATATAATAAAACATCTGAAACATTTAATGAAAATAGTAACTGTTGGAGAAACAATCATTAGTCAGTTACACTTTTATCAACAATCAGTAAACACAGATCAAACTAAATAATAATTATTGGGAATTAAGCAGCTGTCAGCCAAGGAACCTAATTTATTACAGTGGCAAAATCAAATGCTGGAGGCTTTGATGTAAGTAGGCTGTGGTTTCATTAAATGTTGTTCAGTTTGCTCTGCTGCACTTTTGATTTAGTCTCGATTTGTAATTATGTCTACGGGCATGCCTCTGATTAAATTCAAGATTTAGGTCAGTGAAATTTCATACATACACGCAGATTGTGACATGTGTTTATCAAAAATTCAGTCAGATTACATAAAGTGATGATAGAAATGAACATTGGAAATGAAGGGTCTAAAATCATCAGGGTAGAGCAACTGGCAGAAAACACTTTGTCTTAGCACTGTTGTCATTTACTTGTTTTACAGTTACAGTAAGCAAGGGAATAACTTTTTTGACATTTTATTTGTTCCAGTCCAGAGAAGGACCTAAAGGACTCCCTTCAGCCATATGAAGCAGCTTACCTGTCCAAGTCTCTGTCCCGCCTCTTTGACCCCATCAATCTTGTGTTCCCTCAAGGGGGCCGAAACCCACCCTCTAATGATGAACTTGACAGCATCATAAAAACAATAGCCAGGTACACCTCCAATATAATATATTATGCATAACTCTGTTCCATCATCGTTTCCCTACTGTGCCACTATGCTGCCTTCTAATGCTGCTTGAAGTTTTGTATGTTGTCAACCCTCAGACAACATACAAAGCTACCAAACTTTGCTATAAGTTTGATCGCAACATATAATCATTGCTGTTAATAGTGTTCACCGTCTGTTTGATTACATGACTATAACTAAATGCTTGATTTTTACTGTACATTTCTGCCGTATGGACATCAATTTGAGACCACTGATAAGCTATTACTATATAATGTAGAAAGCAGCTTTCTGTTTGCTTTGCAACAATTTGCATCATGAAAAGCACTATACAAATAAACCTAAATTGCAACTTGAATTTAATTAATGCTGCTTTTCCACTGCATGGTACGGCATGGTTTGGCTCAGTACGACTCACTTTTGGGGTTTTGCACACTGTATACAGTACCTGGTACTTTTTTTGATACCCCCTCAGTTGAGGTTCCAAGCGAGCTTTAATGATACTAAAATTGTGAACACTGCAGATCACTGATTGGTCGAAGAGAATTGTCACTACCGGCATCATTGGATTTGCGTCACGAGAGAACCCGCTAGATCTAAATAGTCAGCAACGGCCACTGCAGTATAATTTGTTCATACGTCTTTTTTTAAACGACTTGCTTTAAACGACTGTCGCACTATAACAATTGGTCTATAATCCCACCAATTTTGAAGTGGTACTAAACTGTAGTGGAAAAGCAAACCGAGCCAAAGTAAAGCAAGCCGTGCCATGCTGAATTATACCACAGTGGAAAAACGCCATAAGAAAGCTTGGCCAGTGTTTTTGGCCCAGTGTTAAGATATTAATGCATGTTTCCTTCATAAATAAAACTATCCAATAATGCACTGCAAGCATTTGGAATCAAGAAAAATGTCAATTATAAATATATTTATATTGCATATAATCCTAAAATGTATTAAAGGACTAATAATGGACTGGAAATTATATAGTGATAAGACCAACCATAAGCAGACTACTGATTGTTTTTATTGACTGTAATTTGCTAACAGTTGATCCTATATGTTGTTTTTGCACGTTAGTGAGCTGAATGTTGCATCAGTGGATTCCGGCCTGACGATCGCAGTGGCCAAGAACGCCGCGAAGACTGTGCAGCTTTTCTGCGTCAAGTCAGAGCAGTTGGTAAGACACACACAGAGATAATGAGCTAGGCTGAGCGGGAGGCTGTCTGCTCTCATGCCCTCAACCCTGCCAGGGAAGTGACACACACGGTCGGCGACTGAGCTCATTATGAGAGCCGAGGTAGGGTGGGACTTATCTCAACAAGCGTCAGAGAATCAAAAAACCTGCTGAGAGCCGTGACCTGGACAAGAGGCAGGGCGGATTTCAACCTACCTAGTTAGAGGTGCTACTTGATTTGGTCTATAAATAGAAGCTACACGATTCAGGCAAAGGTGAGATCGAGAATGCAATGCTTGGTCGGTAGTTGGTCGACCAATACAATAGTTGGAGGATAAATCAGTTTGCAACACAATATTCATGCTTTTAGTTTACTAAATGTACTTCTCTGTTGTTATATTGTGGTTAGTGGATGTGTGCTTCTTGTGTGCTAAGCTATTGAAGTCATCAGAGTGGCTTGAGTCTCAGTCTCATTGTCAGTAGTGATTAAGTTACATGAAGATGACAGCCATCACAAACTTTACAATGAGATCAATAAATGAGATCAATAAATGGTAACATTTTACTTACAGCCTTTATGTATAATGCATTATAAAAGTAGTTTTAATGTCTTGTAATGCACATTAAAATGCATTGTACAATCTCATGAATAATTGTAACCACACTTAATACATTATAACACTAATCAATTCACTGTTACACTATGAATTTTAAATTCAGTTCTAATTATTTACAATATATCATGTATTACAACTTACATTATGAATAATAATAATGCATCGTAACCTTTAATAGCCCTTTATAATGCATTATACATAAAGGTTTTAAGTAGTGTTACCCAATAAATCCGTAGATCTATAGAGTTTGTGTTGACTACAAAGCCGAAATAGCTTTATAAGTGAGTGAATCCTTTCGTTCCTTAATCAGTCTCATTTCATTTAATATGCTTCAGTTAAATGTGTCCTGCTCTCCAAAGATTATGCAGCTGACTTGACCTGACGACTGATAAAACTAAAAATTATTTAAAGACAACATGTAGTTCACATTTACCCTTTACTTTCTTGAAACCTGGAGATATCAAGCATTTTTTAATCTTTTGTATCTATCTATCCGTCCAGTAATCGTTAACGCCTGAGAAATGTCATGGAAATGCACCTGTAACTTTCTAGAATCGTAAATAACTATTTCCAAGGATTAGAAAATCAAGTCTGACTATTTTATGCTGAATATTCGGTTTCACTTCAACATTATGAAGGTTCAATGTTTCAAGGTTCAAGGTTTGTTTACTCGTCACATACTAAATTATACAGGGTATAATCAGAAGTGAAATGTAAATCAAGTCAGGTCCGCTCAGTGGACAGTGCAAAAAAATACAAATTAAATAAAAGTAACACAACACAAGAGCATATACAGTCAGGTCCATAAATATTGGGACATCGACACAATTCTACCACAATGGATTTCAAATGAAACGAACAAGATGTGCTTTAACTGCAGACTGTCAGCTTTAATTTGAGGGTATTTACATCCAAATCAGGTGAACGGTGTAGGAATGACAACAGTTTGCATATGTGCCTCCCACTTGTTAAGGGACCAAAAGTAATGGGACAGAATAATAATCATAAATCAAACTTTCACTTTTTAATACTTGGTTGCAAATCCTTTGCAGTCAATTACAGTCTGAAGTCTGGAACGCATAGACATCACCAGACGCTGGGTTTCATCCCTGGTGATGCTCTGCTAGGCCTCTACTGCAACCGTCTTCAGTTCCTGCTTGTTCTTGGGGCATTTTCCCTTCAGTTTTGTCTTCAGCAAGTGAAATGCATGCTCAATCGGATTCAGGTCAGGTGATTGACTTGGCCATTGCATAACAGTCCACTTCTTTCCCTTTAAAAAACTCTTTGTTTGATTTTGCAGTATGCTTTGGGTCGTTGTCCATCTGCACTGTGAAGCGCCGTCCAATGAGTTCTGAAGCATTTGGCTGAATATGAGCAGATAATATTGCCCGAAACACTTCAGAATTCATCCTGCTGCTTTTGTCAGCAGTCACATCATCAATAAATACAAGAGAACCAGTTCCACTGGCAGCCATACATGCCCATGACACTACCCACCATGCTTCACTGATGAGGTGGTATGCTTAGGATGATGAGCAGTTCCTTTCCTTCTCCATACTCTTCTCTTCCCATCACTCTGGTACAAGTTGATCTTGGTCTCATCTGTCCATAGGATGTTGTTCCAGAACTGTGAAGGCTTTTTTAGATGTCGTTTGGCAAACTCTAATCTGGCCTTCCTGTTTTTGAGGCTCACCAATGGTTTACATCTTGTGGTGAACCCTCTGTATTCACTCTGGTGAAGTCTTCTCTTGATTGTTGACTTTGACACACATACACCTACCTCCTGGAGAGTGTTCTTGATCTGGCCAACTGTTGTGAAGGGTGTTTTCTTCACCAGGGAAAGAATTCTTCGGTCATCCACCACAGTTGTTTTCCGTGGTCTTCCGGGTCTTTTGGTGTTGCTGAGCTCACCGGTGCGTTCCTTCTTTTTAAGAATGTTCCAAACAGTTGTTTTGGCCACGCCTAATGTTTTTGCTATCTCTCTGATGGGTTTGTTTTGTTTTTCAGCTCTTTGGATCTCATCTTGACAGTTGACAGCAACAGATTCCAAATGCAAATAGCACACTTGAAATGAACTCTGGACCTTTTATCTGCTCATTGTAATTGGGATAGTGAGGGAATAACACACCTGGCCATGGAACAACTGAGAAGCCAATTGTCCCATTACTTTTGGTCCCATAACAAGTGGGAGGCACATATGCAAACTGTTGTAATTCCTACACCGTTCACCTGATTTGGATGTAAATACCCTCAAATTAAAGCTGACAGTCTGCAGTTAAAGCACATCTTGTTAATTTCATTTGAAATCCATTGTGGTGGTGTATAGAGCCAAACATTTTAGAATTGTGTCGATGTCCCAATATTTATGGACCTGACTGTATATATATAAATATAAGTTAAAAAAGAGAAGATAAATAAAGAGTAAAATGTGCAATAGAATAAAAAGTGCAAAACAAATAAGATGTGCAAAACAGTATACTGGAACTTAATAAATAGTAATATGAACAGGGATGTGCAAACGGGTTGTACCAGGTATATACATGTAGCAGCAATACGGATGATGAGAATAGTGAATGTTTTACAGTTAAAATGAGTCTTGTAAATGTTTATGAAACTGAGTTTGTGTTAAGGAGCCTGATGGCCTGAGGGAAGAAGCTCCTCCTCAGTCTCTCAGTTTTTGCCATCATGCTCCTGAAGCGCTTGCCAGATGGCAGTAAAATGAAGAGACTGTTACCGGGATGATTTGTGTTCTTGATGATTTTAGCATCTCTGCTTTTACAGCGTTTGAAGTAGATGTCCTGCAGAGAGGGAAGAGCAGACCCTGAGATGTGCTCAGCTAAGCGCACGACTCTCTGCAGAGCTTTGCAGTCCTGATTTGAGGCATTTCTATACCACACTGAGATGCACTGAGTCAGTACACTTTCTATGGCCCCTGAATAGAAAGTTTTCAGGATTGTTGGTGAGACCCTGAATTTTCTCAGCTGTCGCAGATGGTACAGTATTTGCCTGGCTTTCTTAACCTGAGTCTGAATGTGTGTAGTCCAAGTCAGGTCCTCGGAGATGTTTACACCGAGGTACTTGAAGCTACTCACCCTCTCCACAGGGGTCCCACTGATCATAAGAGGAGTGTAGGGCCGCTGCTGTCTCTGTTTTGCTCCCGTTCAGAGAGGTTTCACGTTTTCTCACGTTCGCATACTGATTCATGTTATCCAGCTCTTTTTATTTTCCTCTTAGCGGTTTAAATTGCCTCACAGCTGTGGCAAAATTACCCAACTTGTTCATGTAGGTCTATCTCCATTCACTGTGAGCTGGATGTGTGATTGATTGTTCCCCGCCAGCGAGGGTGTGATTGGATTAGTCCGGTGTCTGTCCTCGAATCACTGGCCCACTGACTCGATCTGTCTTATGTCAGCAAGCAGATGAATAACAAGGGTATGATTTGTTCTATCCTGGATTACAGATGTGTGTGATGAGCCATCATAAACCCTGTGAACTCAATTCAAGGCCAGTTCAGCGCCAAACCTTGACCTCTCATTGGACTTACTTCTGGAAATGAGATCATCGTTGTATATTGCATAAATCTTTCAAGCAGTCGGAAATATGTCCTCACAATATAAGGAACAAGAAGCTCTTCAAGTCAAGACACAGATGGTTTCTTTTTGATTAAACCCAGCTTAACACAGGCAGCAAACAGACTCCCAACGGTTAATGGATGGATATAAATGAAGACAAAGTGAAGGACTATCTCTATTGAGCTCTCATATCCTTCCTGCTGTGATAATGGAATGGGACTCAAACCAACTCTGATCTACAGATTTATGCAGAGTACACTTGCAGGGAGAATGATTTCCGAAACGTGGATTAAATTGCTGCCCAATGTGCCATACAGATGATAGCCCCAGGCTTTAAGAGTGCTGCTTGCATCGGAGAACCTCTCCTTATGATTCATCAGAGCTGTACCCAGTGTCCTGATGATGTACATCGTCACAATCCAATCAGTTGATCCCGTGGAAGCAGTTATTGCCAGCTTTCTTCAGTTCTGTTCCTTAGAAATCCTGTATGGTTTTACTTAAATGGACTAAAAAGTTAAAATTCTTTCACTTATTTATTCACCCTCATGTTGGTCCAAACCCATAAGACCATAAGTTAATCTTTGAAACACATATAAAAATATATTGTTTTAATAAAACCTGACCGGTTTCTGTTACTCCATTGAAAGTCCAGGCAACCAAAACTTAGATCCAAAAAGGTCATAAAGGCATCATAAAATAAATCTAAATGAATAGAGTGAATACGATCGCATTAAGTGATTAATGTTTAATTTAGTCTTTTTTGGTTACCTGGACTTTCAGTGGAGGAACAGAAGCCTCTCAGGTCTCATTAAAAATATCTTAATGTATGCCTTTAAGATTAACCAAAGACTTATGGGTTTGGAACAACATAAGGGTAAGATAATGACAGATTTATTTTGTGGGTGAATTGTCCCTTTAAACTATAGTAACCAATAACTAATGGACATTCTCCCAAATGGAAGTTTTTTTTTTTTTTTTTTTAAATAGGTCAGTGCTTTGAGTTTTAAAGTTGCTTCCTGTAATCTGGTTTAGCTGCAGGGGAAATATTTGACAACAGTGCTCTTCTATGAGGATTACAGAGGTATAAGAATGTTTTTGGTCTTCAGGCAGGTTTACCGCACACCTATGGTCGCACAGAATTAATCTCCGAATGGTTCATTACTGTTTTGGACTGCAGATATACACCGGAGGCTACACTTTATTTAACATCAGGTGTGAAGGAGCAACTCACCTAGAATCATCACTAGCGTTACTGCACCTTTGTTGGCATCTCCACACCTGCCACGGGAAACGTTAATTAACCGTTACCTTGCCATTTTTAGACTGTTGCCATGGTACCCTGCTGCTACTATCCTATGTGGTTTTTCCTCGTAGGCGATGTGTGATGTTTTTTTCTCTCCAATTTTATTTTGTCTTAGAGGTTGTGCTGCTTTTTTACGATTTCAGCTTTGAGTTGTTTTGTCTGTAGCAGCTGTTTGTTTATGTCAGGAGCGAGCAGTGCGGCACGAATTCGTGTTTGTGTGCGCTGGTTCGTTCGTGACTGAGACAACCTTTTGCTTGTTAGTTCCTGTGGTGTGGCACTGAGCTGGACAAATCCTTCTTCTATTTCGTCTCCCTATTGCTCGCCCTCCAACCCACAATGCCAGCTGCTTCTGCAGTCTGAGCTCCATGGTGACGCCCGTGTCTCAGCATGCTGACCGCTGTGCCACCAACCGAGCAACGTGCTTCTGACCTCAGACAAATACTGGGACATCTGGGAAAATTAGTGGGAGCCTGTGGTCGCCTCGCTTTTGATGTTGACTCCTTGATTATTTACTGAAGTCTTTGGCTGTGATGCTCAATATTGTTTAATGTCTCATTTTTTTCTCCCTTCTTTCTTTCTTGTGTATTTCTCTCAGCTGTGTACACAAGGGGATGCCAGTCAGGTGATCGGACCCCTGACGGAGGGTCAGAGGAGAAACATTGCCGTGGTGAACTCTCTTTTCCGCCTGCAGCAAGCTGTGGCTAAAGTAAGAACACTAGCTCTCATTCAAGACACTATAGTTACTACAGGTTTTTATTTACTGTACAGTGTCATTTATTCATCCTTGTGTTGTTCCAAGCCCATATCATTTTACTACCTTCTAAGAAACATCAGGTTTCTTTTGTGTCTCGTTTTAAAAGTATTCCTGAGCTCCAAAAAATTTAATAAACACTAAAAGTACTACAAAAATGTGACCATGGACCACAAAATCAGTCATAAGGTTCAGTTTCTTTTATTGAGATCTGAAAACTGAATAAATAAGCTTTCCGTTGATGTACAGTTTTTTAGGATAGGACAATATTTGGTACAACTGTTTGAAAATCTGGAATTTAAAAAATCTAAATATTAAGAAAATTGCCTTTACAGTTCTTAGCAATGCATATTACTAATTAAAAGTTAAGTTTACAAATATTTACGGTAGGAAATTTACAAAATATCTTCATGGAGCATGATCTTTACTTAATGATCCTGATGATTTTTGGCATAAAAGAAAAATCAATAATTTTGACCCATACAATGTATTTTTGGCTATTGCTACAAATATCCCTTTGCTACCTTTGACTGGTTTTGTGCTCCAGAATCACAAATAGTCCAAACAACTTGAACATATTTGAATATACACTGATCCAAAAGACATTTGAGAGGTGTGGTAAACAGGAAGATCAAAAAATGTGTGTCTGTTCCTTGCACAAAGCTGTGAAATAAGCTGCTATAGCTTTCATAGCACTCAAAATATAGTCCAAGAACTACTTGTATGGTCCCTATTCATTTTCATTGTATTGTAAATAGCTCTCCGTACATTCTGCTAATCATCTTCATTTGTGCTTCCCATATTAAAGAAATAAACAAAGTATGGTGAGTAAAGGGTAACTACCCCTTTACAACTTAAATTAATAAAAATAATAGAGTTATTCAGTTAGCTTGATTGACATGTGCCAGTTGTACAAAATGCTAAATGGGTCAGTCTATCTAAATTCATTTTCTTAGTATTTGTCTGGATAATGAGAAATCAAACCAAAGTTCTGGTTTGGCATCCCATAGATGTTTTGCCATGATGTGCTTCTTAAAGCTGTTTTATTAACAGATTATCGTAAAAATTCACTCAGCAGGATGTTCCACACCAAAGAAAGATTTTGTGGGGCGTTTAAATAGAAGTCAGCATGAAATTATAGCGTCCTGATGTATTGTAAAACTCCTCTATGCGCAGCATATATGGCTGCAGTGCCTTTTCTCAGGAGAGAGTCTTGAAACTGCAGACTCGCCACCAGTCATATCTGTAAAATATGAGTGGTGATATTTCACAAGTGGCTTTTTTAGCACCAGCTGATGTAGTTCCCAGTCTGCCCCATTAAAAAAACATGCCAGCAGCAGCCAAAGCTTTTTCCTTGCTGGTATGATTAATAAGGTAATAAAAAGAGATTTCTCTATGATTAAATATTTAAACTGGAGGCGATCAAAGTTTTACTGGTGAAAAGTGAAGGTGCTTGTTTCAGTAAGATTATTTTTTTAGGGCCTGAACTTTGAGTGAAGACAGGAATTAATGTTCAAGGGCTCTAAACATTAAATGATTGCTGACTTTGAGTTGTTTTCAGGTTATATCTGGACTGGGTGCCTTCCCTCCTGCAGCAGAGCAATCGCTCACAGCATCTTTAGAGGTAAAACACAAGCAACAAAATTCTGTTTACACCAAAATCACTACAAAGATCATATGAGGGACATCCATAATTCAGTTAATATAGCTTCTTGACTAAAATAACAATATGCTAAAAACATCACAATACATATAGGGCCTATCTAACTACACATGGTCATATTAGTAACACTGTATACATCTTTTTGGTTTGAATATCAGCTCTCAGCAGGTAATGTCCTCTATATTCACAACATTCATCTCATGGTGCTTTTCAGCAACTAGTACAGTGCACTATTTATGCAGATAGTGGTGCATGATACACCATCAAGCTGTGAGCATTTGTGCATCTGATAGAGATTAACAGGTGAGCACACGGGACAAGGAAACAAAAGGGTCAGAATTTTGAAAGAGATGCTGCAGCTGTACACAAGCACACACAGAGTCTAGCGGTGGTTTTGCAAAGTAATTGGGTAAACATTGAGCTTCTCTGAATTCAGCACTCTGTCCCCTGAGGTAAATTGGCTATCAGATGAGTAAACTGGTCATTCTCTTCCCCTTCGTCTCTTTTAACGAAACCGGCCAGCTGTATGGATGCGCATACCCTTCATCTTTAAGTGTAAACAACAGTCCAAGGTAAAAACAAATTACCACACTTTACCACCGGCTGTCCTCAAAGTTGAGGCTGTGCTCTCCTCACATGTAGGGCATGTTATCTCAATATCCCTGCCCCAAATGGTTCACATGATGTGAACGTACACAGGGTTTCTGCAGGGCATTAAAAGCATTAAATGAATTTTGCAAAAATTAAGGCCTTAAATGGCATTAAAAGTCATAACATTTATTTCTACAGGCATTAACATTTTTTAGATGGTTTGGAAGAAAAATATTACCAGTTTATTTTGAATATAGCACCTTCATAATTAATATCTTTTTCATTTGCTATCGCAAAATATGTACACTGGTGTGATACACATGCAGAACCAGTTTGGTAATCGCCTCAAGTCGGTGCGAAATTGCCGTAACACTAGATGTTTAGACAGCGGTGACCTGGGACATGTAGGAGTAAAACTGAGAGCAGAGAATGTCAATTTCATAAAGTCATAAATTGTGTAGTGCAATTGAGCAATTTCGGTGAGTGTGACTGTTAATAGTTTTATTACATTCGTTGTAAATGACAATAGGTTATGGCGAATAATTGATTGGCCGTAGTAACAGTCGCACCAATTGAGGCTCACGCAGCCTGTCTGTGTAAAAGAGAGACTCTCGTTGAGAAATCAAAACAAATGAGTATAACAGCACAGACAAAGAAACTCACAGAACAAACATACTATGATAAAAATTTAGTTTTTATATTTATAACAACATCATATGTATCATGAGGCAACCAAGAGAGTGTTGATTCCCGAAATAAATGCTATTTTGAACCTTCTATTGAACAAAGAATGCTGAAAAATTAAATACATCGTGATTTCCACAAAAATATGAAGCAGCAAAAATGTTTTAATATTGATAAGAACCATTATTAATGATTGAGCGCAAATAATCATAACAGAGCAGCAAATCGGCATATTAGAATGATTTCTGAAGGATCACGTGACACCGAAGTCTGGAGTAATGATGCTGAAAATTCAGCTTTTATCACAGATTGATACTCAATGATGATTAATTAGATTTGATTGTATTCACATAGAAAACAGTTATTTAAATTGAAATAATATTTCTCAATATTATTATTACCGCAGCCTTGGTGAGCAGAAGACTTGTTTCAAATATAAAAAATCTTTGACCAGTTGTGTGATTTATATGGGTCATATATGGCATTAAAATGTTTTTTTTAAATGGCATTAAAAGTATTAAATTGGATATGATGATACCTGCAGAAACCCCAGTACAGTCTTGTGGCCATCATTTGCACATGACTCAAAGTCCATGAAAACGTGGTTATTTTACAGTTCAGAAGAGCACCCCCTATGCCCCCTTTGGAAAGTGTGCTAGGGGGAGGGGGGCTTTATGCCTTTATTGTTGGTAGGACAGTGGAGATAAGACCAGACAGGGAAGCAGAGAGAGGGGAGCGGGTCGGCAAAGGACCACAAGTCGGGAATCAAACTCGGGTTGCCAGAGGCACAGTTGTGCCACATGTCGGCACACTAAACACAAGGCTATCAGCACCGACAGGAACTGTTCTGAACCAGAACATAATTAAACTATGCAACAGAACGAAATGGGGCACCACCAAGATCCAGTTGCCGCTCTGAGCAAAGAATGCCGGGAAAGCTGAGTACGTGACTACCTACTTTGTTGTGAAGAAATTTAGGAAGAAGAGATGAGCAGTGGAGATTTGCTCTTTATCTCCTGCTTGCAGGGGATTTTGCGGATGACCGGCCCTATTTTGTCAGAGAGACCTATTGGGTTTGCATTGATGTTGCTCAGAGATGGAGAGCCGGATAAGAGCCTAGGACGAGGGGGGCAGCTGCCATGACACACATGATGGTCAGACTGATGTCCCATCAGCAAATGTCAGGCAATCACATGGGAAGAGGGAGAGGAAATACTACACGAACCAATAACCTTCAGAAGAACTACTCCTTCACACACGTTCAATAATGTCTGAATGACATCATGGATATATCTGTCTCTTTTTGTTTAATTCACATTCTTTAGTTAACTTATAGTTTGTGTGTGTCTCTTGCAGTCGGTTCAGGCTCTGATGACTAGTGCCATTCAGCCACTGCTAAATTCAGTTACCGACTCTGTCGAAGCAATACTCATTACTATGCACCAGGAGGATTTCTCTGGGTAAGCAAGCAACACATGCACTGTATTACTATAGTATTTACTGCATGCAGCGCAGTATATACTGTATATATTGAGTACCATTCCATGTAAGGCTACTCAGCCTGCATACACAGAAACATGTTACACTGTTAAACAACCTCAGTTGTATCCACTTATCATCTTGGAAATTGTATAGTTATTTTTCTGCTTAAAGGGATAGTTCACCCAAAAATGTAAATGACCCCATGATTTACTCCCCCTTAAGCCATCCTAGGTCTATATGACTTTCTTCTTTCAGATGAATACAATCAAGAGTTATATAAAAAAATGTCCTGGCTCTTCCAAGCTTTATAATGGCAAAAATAAAGTGCATAAATTCATCATAAACAGTTCTTAACATGGCTCTGGGGGTTAATAAAGGCCCTCTGAGGGGATTCAATGCATTTGTGTATGAATAATATCCATATTTAAAACTCTACAAACCATAATCTCTAGCTCACGCTAACTGACCTATGTGCGTTCATAAGAGAAAGTCATATTCAGCTTGAGGGTGAGTAAATCATGGGGTAATTTTCATTTCTTGGTGACCTATCCCTTTATATGTAAAGCTTTGTGGGATAACATAATCCAAGCAGTGGGGGTTTTACTAATGGACTAGTAAGTAGTATACCAGTAAGTCTTATGTAAATGATTCACCTCATGCCGTGCAGCATTTGTGCTCTGCAGCTAAAAAAGTGAGAAACCTAACACTCCATGTTTACTCAATTTTCCCATATATATTTGACCGTTTCAAAATACCACACAAAACAAATGAGATATGTCAAAATTGGGATTTATGGTTGTACAAAGACTGTGTTCTGTTTTTCTTCAAAGACTGTGTACTGTTTTTCTCAAACACTAATGACATTTGGGATTATGTGCCCTATTTAGTCTTGTTGAGGGCAGTTATGAGACCAGGTCTCTCTTAGCTCACTATATTTCAACAGAGCAGAGACTGAGAGTAATGGGTGTGTTGTTGTTCTAGTTCTTTACCATTTAAAAAAGTTATGGTGGCACTGCCAGTATTTATAAGTTTGGAAATCACAATGCTATGATGACAGGGTGATACAATTTAATTCTAGCTGCTAAATTAGTTTAGCTCCTCTTTGACATTTATTATGATTTCCTTATATTTGACCCTGGACCACAAAACCAGTCATAAAGGGTCCATTTTTCAAAATTCTACATCATCTGAAAGCTAAACAAATAAGCTTTCCATTGATGTATGGTATGGAATATGACAATATTTGGCCGAGATACAACTATTTGAAATCTGAGGGTGCAAACAAATCAAACTACTTAGAAAATCACCTTTAAAGTTATCTAAATGAAGTTCTTAGCTATGCATATTACTGATCAAAAATGAAGTTTTGATATATTTATGGTAGGACATTCACTGAATATCTTCAAGGAACATGATCTTTAGTTAATATCCTAATGATTTTTGGCATAAAAGAAAAATGTATTATTTTGACCCATACAATGTATTTTGGGCTATTGCTAAAGATATACCCCAGCGACTTAGGACTGGTTTTGTGTTCCAGGGTCACATATACAGTCTTTAAACTTACAAATCTCCATTCAGTTATTCATGTCCTCATGCTGAATGACTGAACCTGTGATGGCCATGAGAAGCAGACACATGAGCACCCTCATGATGTGGAGATGGATACATGTGTGGTTTTGGCTGTTATAATGGACACATTCCCTGAAGATCATCTTCTGCATTCATCTCTTGTTTTCTCTTGCTCTCATTGGTTGGTCTGGGTGGCCCAGTGAATACAAGAGTGATGTGCCAGCGTTTGATAACATTTAAACAGTCACCCCTATGATTCAGCATGGCTTCTTTTGTCCACATCTCTCGTCCCCAACGGGCCACTGGAGTCAGGCTTGGTGGGCTTGTTTTATTTCTGTCCCCGCTGTCGGGCACTCCTGAGGGAAGACAGCAGAGAAATAAACATGCTATAGAGACTGTTTTGTCCAGAAACACCCCCAGTTTCACCCTGTCAGCAGCAACTTAAAAGAGTTTTCCTCCTTTGGAGATGAGCTAAAAGGGTGAATCTCACAAAATCAATGTCTGAGTCATATGTTAGTCCAAAATGAAAATAAATATAAAAAATATGTATTGCATATAAATGAAGTACTATTTATGTGAAAACACATATTACTTAAACTATAGTTTTTTTAATTAAATTATTCATATATCATGGTTGTGTTTATAACAGTGCCTCTGATGTATGCAGATTTATTTTATTAAAAATGATCGATCTATTATAGCAGTGGTTCTCAAACCTGTCCTGGAGAACCCCCTGCCCTGTACATTTGGATATCTCCCTCATCTATCACACCTGATCCAACTCATCAGCTCATTAGTGGAGACTGCAAGACCTGAAGTGGGTGTGTCAGATGCAGGGAGACATACAAAATGTGCAGTGCTGTGGATACTTCACGGAGAGGTTTGAAAACCACTATTGTAGTATTTGTACTCCAAAATAATAAATACATGTTGTATTACAATAGTGAGACTCATTAAAAAATAAGAAATATAAAGAAAACGCTCCGGTTACTGTCGTAACCTCGGTTCCCTGAGAGCGGGAACGAGACATCACGGAGATTTCTCCGTTATGGGAACTTCTTCCCTTCAACCTTTCCTGAAGTCCTATTGGCTCACGCCAGTCAAATGACTGGCCAATTGTCGAAAGCATGCAAATACGGCGAGCTCGAGACAGTATAAATGATGCTCGCGACAATTATATCAGAATCGGATACTGAACACCGTAAGCTGAGGAGTAGCGAACACGTGATCAGTGATGTCTCGTTCCCGCTCAGGGAACCGAGGTTCTGACAGTAACCGGAGCGTTCCCTTATCGAGCTGTCACGAGACATCACGGAGATTTCTCCGTTATGGGAACGATATTAAATCCCGCCGTGAGAGAGGCTACAAGCCCTACCCCAAAACACAGCAGATAGAATACGCATGCGTAGACACTTCCCACAATAGTGACGCTGTAGGCGAGCTCACCGCTGATAGGTGGCTGTAAGCCAATGAGCGCCTAACCCAAAGGTATACAAATTTGCATATCTGGATAGAATAACGTTGGCTGCGCTGAAACAGGGCAACTTGCACAACGAGCATAAGGAACTGCACAGACTGTATAGCATGACCCCAACCTAGCATGATAAAAGTATCGCTAGATAAAACAACACAATACAGGAATCTGCACTGAGCACAGGGCAGAACAACCATTAGTAAGGGTATGCAGAGCAAACAATGTAGTAAACATGCATCAGCCACTTACCGACAGTACCTGGGAGGCAAAAGACTGAACGTCCAGCCTGTAAAACCTGGCGAAAGTATTCTCAGAAGACCAGCCGGCTGCAACACATATATCTTGAATAGACATACCTCTCGACCAAGCCCACGAGGAAGCCATGGCCCTCGTTGAATGCCCCTAATGTGTAAAGGACATTCCAAACCTTGGTTCGTACACGCAGCCGTAATAGCGTCCACGATCCAGTGGGAGAGCCTCTGTTTAGACACAGCACGGCCTCTCGCACAACCACCATAGCATACAAATAGCTGGTTAGATTGGCTCACGAACGGTCGATGTAAATCCTCAAAGCCCTGACAGGGCACACCGTCTGAGCATCTGCCTCACTCGAGGCTGCTGACTCGGAAGACAAGGCAGACAGAGAAACAGTCTGTATCTTGAAGGGTGTAGAAAGTGATTTAGGTACATACCCCATTCTTGGCCGGAGAGTGACGCTACAGTCACAGTCACCGGGTCCAAAGCGAATACAGTCACTATCCACAGAAAAGGCGTGCAAATCTCCTATGCGCTTGGCTGACGCGAGTGCAAGAAGGAGTGCAGTTTTGAGAGACAACTCCTTCAAACCCACTGATGATAACGGCTCAAAAGGTGGCTGAGAGAGAGCTCTTAACACCACCTCTAGGTCCCAAGGCGGAACCGAAGGTGGCCTCGGAGGGTGTAGCCTTCTCGCCTCCCTTAAGAAAACTCACCACCATGGGGTCTCTGCCGATCGACTGGCCACCCTGCGGTGAACGGAACGAAGCAATGGCCGCCACATAGACTTTTAGCCGAGGGTAACGATCCACTATCCAGCCTGTACTGCAGGAAACTCAGAACATCCAACACGGTGCAAACAACCGGTCGATGTGAGCCTGATGGCACCATTTCACAAACACTCCCCATTTTAAGGCATATAATCGTCTTGTAGAGGGTGCTCGCTTCCGTGAGTGTGCCGACCACACGAGCCTGCAATGCGCCTAGCTCCCTGACAACCCTGAAGCAACCACACATGAAGGTTCCATAGTTCTGGGTTCGGTGCCACACCGAGCCGTCCACCTGAGATAACATGTCCTTCCTGACCGGAATCGGCCAGGGGGCTATCAGCAGCTCTGTCAAGTCCGGAAACCAAGGCTGGTTCGCCAGTTCGAGCTATGAGTATGACGGACGCCGCTCCTCCCTGATCTTGCATAACACCAGAGGCAATATCTTGATCGGAGGAAACGCATAAAGCCTGGTTGTCGGCCAGCGCGCTGTGAGCGCGTCCCCTTCCAACGGGAGTGGGACAGAGAGAAGAACGACGGGCAGTGTGCATTCTCGTCAGAGCGAATAAATCCACCTCTGCTTCCCGTAGAGGTTCCAAATCATCCGAACTGACTCGGGTGTAACCTCCATTCCTTGAGGAATTCTCCTCCTTGAAAGCATGTCTGCCCCGCGATTCAAAAGACCGGGATGTGCGTTGCTCTGATGGATAGAAGGCGAGAATCCGCCCATAGCAGTAACATCGCTGCCTGCTTGCACAACGCCTTGAACGGACGCCGCCCTGGCGATTTATGTACGACCACAGACGTGTTGTCGGTGCGAATCAGTACATGCTGCCGTTCAGTTGTGCTTGAAACTCCTTCAGAGCTAAAAGACTGCTTCCAATTCCAATCGGTTTATGTGCCATCGGATCTGTGGCTCTGACCACTGCCCGAAGCTGGCATCCTCGCACACCGCTCCCCAGCCGAGCGCCGGCGTCGTCCGTAGACCACCACGCGTGAGGTTACCAACCCCAGGGGGACTCCCCGGCTGAAGAAATTCGGGTTGCGCCACGGAGCCAGAGCTTCGATGCAGCCGCGGGTGACCGCGATACTCAAACGTCCCGAGGTCCATGCCGTCCAGGGGACTCGAGTTTTCAGCCACAGCTGCAGTGGTCGCATGTGTAATAAGCCCAGATGACACACTGCCGACGCTGACGCCATGAGTCCCAGTAGTCTCTGAAATTCTTTCAAATGAACAGAGCTGCCTTCTCTGAAATGGCGAGGTAAGACAAAATGGCCGCTCTCGCGAGGCGGGCTCTCATTTCTAGGAGTCTATGCAAACTCCCAAATACAGAATGGACTGACTCGGGGCGAGAATGCTCTTTCGCCTGTTCACACATAGCCCTAGGGACTCCAGGTGAATAAGCAGCGAGTCTATATGGCTGAGTAGCGTGTCCCGGGACTGAGCTAAAATCAGCCAATCGTCCAGATAATTCAGGATGCGCATCCCGCCCGCTCTGAGGGGGGAAAGTGCTGCATCCACACACTTTGAAAATGTGCGCGGGGCCAAAGCCAGCCCGAACGGGAGAACAGAGTATTGGTACGCTGTGTTCTCGAAAGCAAACCTCAGAAACCGTCTGTGATGCGGCGCTATCTGAATGTGAAAGTACGCGTCCTTCAAATCCACGGATGCAAACCAGTCCCCGGGGCGAATCTGCGCCAGGATCTGCTTCAGCGTTACCATCCTGAACTGACGTTCGCAAAGCGCTCTGTTGATGGGCCTGAGATCCAAAATTGGGCGAAGCCCCCCATCCCTCTTGGGTACCACGGGCAGCGGCTGTAAAACCCGCCTCCAGCTCGTGTGGAGGGACTCGCTCTACTGCTCCTTTCTCGAGCAGACAGCCAATCTCTTGCCTCAGAGCCTGGGCATTTCGAGGCGATGTTAGAGACTGCACCACGCCATTGAAACGGGGTGGTCTGCGTCTGAATTGAAGAGTATACCCCCGCTCTATCACGTTGAGTAGCCAACGCGAGATTCCCGGAATAACCTTCCACGCTTATGAACTGACGCAGCGGCTTTAGCTGCTCGGTCGTTGGTCTTGTGCGGCTATAACCTGTGTTGGATGCGGACCTGCACTGCACTGAGGCGGGGCAAGGGAACCGCATTTATTGAGTGAGGAGGAGAAAGCTCTTTTGTGAGAAAGTATGCATTTTTATTGAATGGACACTCAACACACACACATTTGGGCAGTTGAACTTTGGGCGCCGGGCTGCTCGCACTCTCCTCCTCCCTCCGATCGTCAGGAAGACGGCTTAGCAGCCGGGGCGGGCGAGAATCGCGTCGCGGGCTTCTCCGCTGACCTTGGCGCTTCCTGCCGGAGCCCCACACCTTCCTCCGGACGCCTGGCTCCTGTCGAGGAGCAGTAGCAGTAGCCCCAGCCTGGGCAGGCCTGGGAAAATCTCTCCGCTGGGCAGAGCCATGCGCTGACGAAGATCTGGATCTGGCAGTCTGTTGCTGGGGGCGCGTCTAGGCATCACGTGACTCATCGCCCGGCGCTTTTGAGTCTCAGCAAATCGCCGGTTATGGTCTCCACGGCATCACCGAAGAGGCCGGAGGGAGATATAGGAGCGTTTAGGAGCACCTTCCGATCGGCATCCTTTAGGTCAGCTAAGTTTAGCCAGAGGTGCCTCTGAAGGACGACCATAAAGCCCATGGCCTTACCCACAGACTGGGCCGCCGCTTCCGCCATCAACGCCAAGTCCGTTGCAGCGCGCAGATCCTTCGTCGCCTCAGGAGTGAGGACTCCGCCCTCCGCCGCTTGCAGGAGTTTGGCCTGGAACACCTGCAACACTGCCATGGCGGTAACGCTGATGCCGCCTCGCCATCAGAGGCATACGCCTTATTAGCGAGATGGGCGGTGGTTCTGCACGGCTTCGACGGCAGGCTGATGTCCGGGCCTAGGGACTTCGCTGCTGCAGGGCACAGGTGTGCAGCAACGGTCTCCTCGACGGGGAGAGCGCACGTAACCGTGGGCCTCCGCTCCATCCACGTGGGAGAACATGGCCTGCGTGTTCGAGTGGACGCGCGCCGATTGGGGCGCAGACCACGTCTTCACGAGCTGTTCATGAACATCGGGGAAAAAAGGCACCGATGTCCTTGCGTCAGCTTTGCGTGTGGACCTGAAGTACCACGAGTCGAGCTTACTCCTGACAGGCTCCTCCGGAGGATTCCAGGTGAGCTCCAACTCCTGAACAGCTTTCGACAGAACCCTCATGAGCTCCTCCTGGAGGCCTGAAGGCTCTGAGCTGCCTAGCTGCTCGGGCTCGATCCAGCCCAACCGTCCTTCTCCGAGGCCGAGATGGACATGGCCTCGCCGCCTCCTCGTGGCCAAAAGCTACGAATCCTCAATATTGGAAGGGGGCGGAAACAGTCCTCGGGAAAGAGATGGGCAATGCGGCGACCGTTGGGTTCGGCACGGCAAGACGGGCGCTCCGCCGCCCGGAGAGGGGCTCACCAGCGGCACGCTGGCGGCAGTGAGCCCGACCCGAACAGGCCGCGAACCACATCGCGGCGGGGGGAGCACGCGGACCGGGAGGTCCGCGCAAAGTCCACAGTCGGACTCGTCCCAGCGCCGCCTCGGCGTGAGCCAGGCCCAGGCAGACGCAATGGAGATGCTGATCCAGCGGTTCAATGGGTCCCGCAGATCTTACACACTGAAGCCATCACGAGTTCAAGGTGAAGTAAAGATTCTGATATAATTGTCGCGAGCATCGCATTTATACTGTCTCGAGCTCGCCGTATTTGCATGCTTTGCGACAATTGGCCAGTCATTTGACTGGCGTGAGCCAATAGGACTTCAGGAAAGGTTGAAGGGAAGAAGTTCCCATAACGGAGAAATCTCCGTGATGTCTCGTGACAGCTCGATAAGGGAACTCACAAGATGCACAAACACAGTTCGATAATGAAAATTAAAATGTGCTTAATTAAAGCATACGGTTCATAATTTCCTATACTTTATTAAATAATAAAATAAATGTTAATTGGATCCTAACACATTCATTTTTATTATTTTGATTTCAAGGTAAAATATAAAAATATATAGTTTTTGTGAGATTCACTCAAAAATGACCTCCTGTATATGTGTAAGGAAACACTGACAGTCACTTGCTAAAGGGCATTAACACAACCCTCCTTTTCTGACATTGTGTGTGTATTTCAGCAGTTCCAGTAGCTACACATTTATGATATTGATTATGTGACAAAGGAAATCAATATGTTGCTTGTAGCTGTAGTCTACGCTCACATTACAAGATTACAGTACACTACTCTTGTGTGTGTGTGTGTGTGTGTGTGTGTGTGTGTGTGTGTGTGTGTGTGTGTGTGTGTGTGTGTATACCCCCAGTCCCTTACCAGCAGGTGGCCGTCCGGAAGTGCCATGCTCTCTGTACATGCGTGAGCTGCAGGGCTTCATTGCACGAGTAATGAATGACTACTTCCGCCCGCTGCAGTGTCTGGACTTCCTTTACGATAGTACAGAGATCATCGCCCAGCGCGCTATCACCCTCTTCATCCGCCACGCCAGCCTCTTGCGCCCACTCGGAGAGGGAGGGAAGATGAGGTTGGCGGCCGACTTTGCTCAGGTGAGAAAAATGAGGTTCCTCATTCGTCTCTTTTACTTAATCTGTGGCTCTCACTAATTTCCTTTTGTCCATAAATCACAAAGTAATTGGGAACTGGGGCTGTTAAGCACCAACATCTCCCAAAGTCTTCTGATTTCATTCATAAGGTTTCTATGAAAGAAAAATAGCTACATTTAAGCATTTATCCATTATAAAATCACTGTAGCTCTCAAAAAAATGCATTGTACTTTTACACCAAGTAATTAATTCAGAAGAAAAATAGTTTCATCATTAACTCACCCTTATGTTGTTTAAAATCCAGATTCAGATTGTCAATTAAACAATGTAAATGGGAACTGTGGCTATCAAACTCCAAAATGATAAAAAAACACCATAAAATCGTTCTTCTGATGTTGTTCACTAGCTTTCTGTAAGAAACAAGCTAAATAAAAACATTCACTGAAAATTCAATGCCGATATATGGTCCCTTGAGACCAAATAATGAATTCAAAAGTCAAAGTTCTGTCATTTACTCACCTTCATATTGTTTCAAATCCATATTTAACTTATTTTCGACCATGAAACAGAAAGTAAATTGGAAATAGGGATGTCGAGCTTCAAAATAACAAAAAACACCATAATAATTTTTCTTCAGCATTCAGATGTCATTTACTTTCCGTGAGAAACGGCAACATTCGAGCATACATTTACTGAACACTCACTGTAGCGCTTAAATACATGGCGACTTTTGACTCGTCACATTATGTCTGACGTCACAAGATGCAATGACATTTAAGGTGATTGAAATGCAAAGTGTCTACATTTACATTTACGCATTTAGCAGACACTTTTATCCAAAGCGACTTACAGTGCATTCAGGCTATACATGTTTTTGTCAGTACATGTGTTCCCTGGGAATCGAACCCACAACCTTTGCGCTGCTAACACAATGCTCTGCCACTGAGCCACAGGAATACATGCATCATGTGTCTACATGCATCATGTTTAAGTTTTACAGTCAAAACAGAAAACAATGACTCTTTGCATCTGTGAGTCAACATCTCATGTGCATGTGTTGCAGATGGAGTTGACCGTGGCTCCTCTCTGCAGACGGGTTTCAGACTTGGGGAAAGCGTACCGTCTCTTGCGATCTTTTAGGTGAGTCTTTATTTACAGTCTGGATGACGTCAGGTGACTTTATCTTTCCTGTCCTCAAGTGACCGCAAGCAGCTCCTGATGTCACACACTCAGTAATTTTGTGTCTGTTTTTCACACAAATGCTCTCAATTTGTGTTATCTTTTGTCCTCGTCCTTCCCCCGCTGAGACAAAGAGGTCGCCTGGAGTCTTCCCTCTGAAAATTGCTGTTAATTAACAGTGAGAGAGAGAGAAAGGAAGGTTATTAATGGAGATGCTCATCTGATTAGCTGAGGAGAAGTCAGTGTTAAATTATCTGTCTGGATAATGCTCTAATGCTCACCTTCCGTTGCTTCTTTGTTGTTTCTGACTCGTGACAGCTCCACGTTCTTGGTCTTGATTTATCAGTGCACTTTAATCCAAATAAAAACGTTTTCTGCTGTAATCTTGCATCAGACTGTAATATCTTTCTCCACCATTTAAACCGCTTGCTTGTCAAAATCTTTGCAAAGCTGCATTGACCATTTCTGCACAGTGATGTGTTCATGTTTGTACAAAAAAAATAATAATTGGGACCTGAGATTGAGTTGCAATTTAAGTATTTATAGTGCAATGAACTGGAGTCTCATGAACAACGTAACGTTCAGGTTTGTTTTAAGGCAGCATGCATTCTCCATACTTCCTCCAGGCAATCTAATAAACACCAGTGAGGTCTCGCAGGATAGCTAATCAAATTAAACCCCTGCCATCAATGCCAGCTCTGGGAGCGACTTCCGTGCCTGGATCCCTCATGAGCAAGGCCCGATTCCCCCAAGCTACTTTACTCAATGAGCATGTGTGTAAGCACGCGAAATGATCTCTGACAAACACAGGGGAAAGATGTTATTACAAGAGAGCCCTAAGATAGAGATATAATTATTAATATGGAGGTATTTGTCCTGTTTGATCACTGTTGAGGGACGGCAAGTGATGAAATTTCCGACCCGAGGTGCAACTTGGTTTCTTTTTCATACTCATAAGCTTGTTTGATTAAATATAGCCTCTCAGCTAATAGAGTACATGGACATATTAACTCTCTAGACATGGGTTTAAAAGTTGATTCATGAAGTATCTTGTGAAATTTCCTCCTTTGACTTGGGTTGCATATGAAATGGTGTTTGCTATGGAAATATCAGTACTACTATTACTATTGTAGAGGCTTCTGTCTTCTGCATTCTTGTAGTGTATCTTTTTATTGCTGGCTGAGCAAAACTGGTTACACTATTACTTACTGCCCCAAGCAATCAGACGTATGCTTTTGGCTGGTAAATGCATAGACTTGCATTGTTTTCCATTCATGAAAATAGTGATGCAATTAAAATGATTTAAAATAATTGCGATCTCATTATATTGCATCTTTACTTACCTTAGCTTTAACTTACCTACAGCAAGGGATTGGATGTGTGATTTCCGGCTGGTGAACGATAACACGTATAAAAATGTTTTCCACTTTTTTAATAAAACTCATAATATAATCAGATTCACTTTGAACTGCATGAATTGTACGCAGCTTGTTGAGAAGAGATGATTGGTTGGTTGAGAGTTTGATTTTTGGTTGGCGAGGAGAAAATGCGTATAAAAAAGCATAAACTTGCATTGTTTTCCATTTATGAAAACAGTGGTGCAGTTCAAATGATTTATAATAAGATTAACTCTACAATCCTATATTGTATTCAAGCACTGCACTGGCACATACATAAATCTAAGATTAGACTGAAACTGGGACTTTTGTTTGTGTGTTACTGAACAGCTGTGAACCCGCTGGAGGACATCATATGAGCTCCAATTTTAACATGTCACAGACATTTGGTGAATTTTATTTGACGTTTTTTTTATTTGCACCTACCTTTCAAATCTTCAGCATTCATTTCAGGCTCTAAATTACACCCGGATTGTGATTCCCGGTGAATATGAATATATTTGTCTGTCTATGTTTCAGACCGCTGCTGTTTCAAACGAGTGAGCACATCGCTAGCAGTCAAGCGCTAGGAGATTTGATTCCATACAGCACCATATTGCATTTTCTGTTCACTCGTGCCCCGGCTGAACTCAAATCACCACATCAGGTACACACACACACACACAGTCGCACTAATGCGGAGAGATGGAAACCACTTGGTTATAGATCCTCAAGGATTGAGGTTTTAGGTTCGGGTGTTAGTGAGCAAAAGGTTTTTGAGGTCAGATCCTGTTTATTAAACCCTTGAGCGGGGCAATTCACCTCAAGTTGCCCCATCGCGACTGTCCTTGTGATTGACCTACTGTAAGCTGCTTTAGATAAAAGCTTCTGCTAAATGACACATTTTATTTTGAGTGCTCAGACTGGAAAAGATGAAGATATTTTTAGCCATTTTATAAAATGAGGGTTCTCTAAAATAGCTTTAGCATGGGTGGATTTGTAGAGCTCTTGTGTATCGCTAATACTGCTTGCTTTTCCCGTACAAACAGAGAGCGGAGTGGTCAATCTCTCGCTATTCTCAATGGCTGGATGACCATCCATCAGAAAAGGACCGTCTCGCTCTTATTAGGTAAGATCTAAGGCTCAAAATTGCAACTCAAATTCACCATTGCCACCACTTTTATAATAAACCTTTCCAGTGACACCCTCTGGTGTAACGCATTTAGTTTTGTAGTAGTTTCGTTTTCAACTCTTTAAACCAGCAAAATAGAAATATCAGGCTTCCCGAAATCACAGAAAACCTGGAAATATCAGGGAATTCTAAAACAAAAATAAATATCAAATCAATGCATTTCTGTAATGCATTTGGTTTATGTATATATAAAGTCGATGCATATAGTTTGATATACCAGTTGCCCATTATATTAGTTGATGCTATGCATATATTTATGTATTCCGTTACAAATATGTATAGCCACTATGAAAATATACATGACATTTCTATAGCTTTTAAAGATTGTATTTATTTCCATGACTTTTCCAGACCCGGAAATCAATTTTAAAAAATCCATATTTCCAGGTTTTACATTATTGTTGGATTCTTGACTGTGATTTCCATATATAGAAAAATCTGTTTTTTTATTTTATGCTCAGCTCTAAAAATTTAATTGGCAAGAAATTACATTTTATGAGTGCAAAGTTCCTAAAAATATATTTTTTATCCCTATTCAAAGAAAACGTGTGGTAATAATTTAGTAGTTCAGACCAGAACTGAACTTCTCTGTGCAATATCAGCATCCTCTAGTGGTGCTTTGGAGAAAATACAGCAGCTTTTCTCTGATCAGCGAAAGAAGGTAATTCAAATGTGACTTTCCTTTGTTGCAGGGGGGCGCTGGA
Organism: Gymnocypris eckloni scoliostomus; assembly: GCA_027564155.1. Classification (NCBI taxonomy): domain Eukaryota; kingdom Metazoa; phylum Chordata; class Actinopteri; order Cypriniformes; family Cyprinidae; genus Gymnocypris; species Gymnocypris eckloni. The sequence goes on along the minus strand of CM050432.1, from coordinate 7,378,211 downwards.
GGCATATGTGCAGTCTGTCCGAGCCAGGCAGGGGAAGGAGTTTGCCCCGGTGTATCCCATCATGCTCCAGCTGCTGCAGAAGGCCACAAGCGTCTCATAGGATCTGCAAACAGAGCCGTGTCTCAAATTGTCTTCACAAAAACAAGTCTTATTTTACTGAAGTTGGAAATTAATTAAGGTTTATGATTTATTTTTATGGGTTGTTTGATTACTACTGGCATTAATAAGAATCCCTACCTATTAAACAAATCTACACATTTAAAATTAATCTGTTTTTCTGGGTGCAGCAGAGGGCAAAATTATTACTAACACATTATGTAAATGCTGATTAAAGAATGTCTTATGCCTTCATCACAGACGTCTCCTTCCTCACAGGTTTTGATTTATAACTATAACCTTTATATATCTGACGAGTTAGCTTTTCGCATATTTTCAGATACAGAAAAATGGTTTGTAATATTTTTATTGAATTTTTGCAATGACATTTACTATAAAACGAATTGCAATGACACCTAGGCGTTTTAATTGTGATTTAACTGTCCAAATAATAACCTCAGTTGGTGCTAGTAGATATTCAAAACAGTCAAAGGAAAATTATGACATGTATTTATCACTATCAAACCATTTTAAATAACAATAGATGGTGTTTTTGAGATCCTTTAAGTCAGAAGCATGTTAAGTAATAGTTGAGAGTCGTAGCATTGGTTAATAATAGTACATAACAAGCTGTATTACTGTAGGCCTGGTGAATATTAAGCTGTCTCTTAATATCCGGCTCTGGTTCTGGTTCAGTTCTTCCTCCGGTCTGTGAATCCTCAAAGTCTTTTCTTTGCCACCAGACGCCACTTCAGCCCATCTTCAGAGACAAGACGTCCTCTTTTCATGCCGAGCTCCATCTTACACTCTTTTCACACTGTTTTATTTGCCCTACATGGCACAATCCCAGATTGTATTGTTTAATATGTGCCGTCTATGGGCTTAACAGTAATATGCTGCTCTAAAACATTAATTCAACTTCTCTTTCTCTCCAGTTTTGCATAATCATGCAAATGTGATTCATCCACTTGACTAACCGCTCCTTGAAAAATTAAATGCATTTTATGTGTGCGTCTCAGTTAATCTGAAATATTTCACATTGCCATAATGCACCAGTGCATATTTGATCTCATATAAATAACTGATCATGACATATGAATATAATATGTAAGACATTTTACATACAACTATTTTAATATTATTAAAATCCATGTAAGATGGAAATTAAGTCTTCCCCATTATCTTATGGTATTTCAGCTCTCACATAAGCAGTCATTAGAGGATGAAAACATTGAATATTGATCAAAAAGAGGCTTGAAAACTGAAATAATTAAAAAAGCGGTTATCTGATAGCTTTTAAAACATACAACACAATAGAAAGTGTTAAACAGAGTGCATTAAGAGGGAAATACAATACACTTAAGTGAAAACACATACAATAGGAAAGCTATATGATATTTATATGATTTTACGTAGTTATTTTACATATTACATATTTAAGTTAGTTTTCTAGTTACGTTTTGACCGTGTGCATACATGTGTTTTATGACATTTGAACTGTGACGACGGGTACATGTCGGTTTTATTTGGTTTATACAGGTTCATTAGTTAGATACATTCTATTATTAGATATATTATTCTATTTCTGTGGTTATGACGATGAAAGTACGCTTCTGTGGTGGCAGTTTGTGGGTGTGGGGTATCTTCTCATATTACACTCTTTCCCGCGACAAACCCTCAGTCGCGCCAAAACCCCACCTGTGTCACTCACCTTTGTTCCTGCCTGAGCTTGTCCTCACAATCTGTCAGGAGACACTCGGCAATTATTTAATGTCAATTAATCACCAGTAAATATTAATTATGTCCCCGCTGAGTTACAACGGCGCCTTTTAAACTTCATGCGCGCGCGCCTGTAATAACCGCAGAAGCACATCAGAGAAGAGCGCGCCTACTGCCCCGCCAACAACCCCCACAGGCTTGGTCAGAACGCGTCTCTGATTGGCTACGACGGTCGCTCTGAGGCATTTCCTCCTCACTCGGCCAATCACCGTCGATATTTTCTCATTGCGGCGACGTGATTGGCTGAGAGAGGGTGTAACTCTTCAGAGCGCCAGAAACCAAGCTTTAGCGGGTGATTCTTACTCGCCTGACCAGCAGTGCGACTGAAATAAGAAGATTACTAGTTCAGATCTTCTTATTTAGAGAGACAAATATGTTCATATAAGGAGGGAAAGGAAGGATCACCTTTGCAAAGGATTTATTTACGTCTTTAGGATATTTCTATTCCAGAGACGGAACTTTAAGGTAAGAATATAAGGTTAAATCTGACTTGCATGATCTAATATTTAAAATCATAATGTAAATTAATCTCCTTAAACTCAAGTTTGACTTTCACTGGCAGACATTTTAGCAGTATTCAAATAATCAGGGGAAAAAATATTTATATTAAAGGATTTTTAATATCATAAGCATGCTGCTGAGCTCCTACAATATAATAAAAAATAAAATATTGTGACAATCATATCAATATAAATTACTTTAAACGTTTAATCGTCATGTTTTTTATTCTGAGAATCTGATTGGTTTAGTTACCAGGCAACTGATGAAGATATTTGCGCCAAAATCTTGCCCCATCATCAGATCACTTTTTAAGAACGCGATCATTAGTCACGAAGTCACGTGATTCATACTTAATACCGCAATATAATACCCAATATAATAACGCAGTGTTTTTTACTAAAAGTATTTTAAAAACGTTTGGACACATTACAATAACTTAATTAATAAGTAACAAACATCACATTAAAACATTACACACCAGTTTAATTATATTCAGATATGTAATTAATGCAGCTATATACTATATAACGTAACATTTTTAGTATTATATGTGTCATTCATATGTAATAAGTTAACATAATTGGGTAATAAACTAATTTACTAATAGCTTAAATGTGCTAGTTTTGACTAATTGATTTGTCTTGTTTTAGATGGAGATGAAGTGTTTAACTTTAAAGGATTTGCTTAGTGTGAGGACGCTAGTGAGTAAGACAGGCCCAGAAGATACAGGCAACATGCATGACCAAAAAGTAAGAGATCTATCTGTAATAAAGCATTATATGATAATGCATCTCCTGCCGCTTTAGGTGTTTAACACATACCCTGATTTCAGGAGAACATCTGCATGGACCGAAGGAAAATGACCCCACTGAAGTGTGAGTCTGTGAACGGACATAGGAGAGTTTCCAGCCCAGATATCACCCATATAACCCCCATCAAACACGCAGAGAGGGTCCATCCGGACCCCTGGACCCCGACAGCCAACCTGAAAATGCTGATCAGCGCCGCCAGCCCAGATATCCGTGACAGAGAGATGAAGAAAACCCTCTTCAGACCCATTGAAAACGAAGAGACGGCTATAGAGGAGGAGGAAGAGCTCGACGACTCGTGTCAGGTATCTAAAGAAGTCTAAATCAGTGTCATGTTTGGAAACGTATAACACTTTTATCAACAGCAGCTTAAATCATGCATTTCATCTTCAGTATGGTAATAGTTGTATCTGGTTGTATCTCTCTTTATTGCAGTATGAAGCGTTAGACGACTCTGAGAGGAGACCCAGCCGTAAACAGAAGAGCTTGGGGCTTTTATGTCAGAAGTTTCTGGCCTTGTATCCTGATTACCCAGAAACCTCTGAAAGCATTCATATTTCTCTGGATGAGGTGGCCACACACCTGGGTAAGAGACAATAACTCCTAATCATAATCTGTAGAAAATACAATCATGACGAGTGGTTGGATATGGCAGAGAAACATATATGTATGCATGTTTGTATGTATATATATATATATCACGCCATTTGATTTAAAGATAGTAAAAACATGCATAACAATTGCTAAAGTTATATATATTTACATAGTAATTTAGAAATTAGATATACATTATTTGAAATTGAATTGCATAAACAGATTTACTCTAATTATTTGCTCTATCAGTTGCATTTCAAATGCAACTGATTATCCTATTATAATATTTTTCACAAATAAATATGAGTTTGCTGAATGCTGACGGTAGATGGGAAAGTATTATAGCGTTAACTATTCTATTACTAATCATAGAAAATCATAGTTTTTTGTGTGTGCACAGTTTGGTTTCTTTGTTGAACAGTTCTGGATAATAATTATTAAACAGACATTAAACTAATGAAAACAGCAAATTAATGATATGGGGAAATAACCTGAACTTGATGAAATAAATCTGGAAAAATAAACAAATGTATGCTTTAGATGGCAACTTCTTGATTCTGTAATGTATTAAATTATTCAAATGATAATTAGTTATTAATATAAATAAATGATTAGAAAGAACTGCATGACAAAATAAGTAGAACTCGGTTTAAAAAAATTAAAAATAAGATTTATGTATTTATTTTTGTATAATATTTATAAAATTAGTAACAAATTATTTGAAAGTGAATCACGTAAAAATTTGAATTTGATTAAAAAAAAAAATTATCTGGAAAAAAACAGATTCATACTTTAGATGGCAAATTCAATAATAGAAACACTACATCTGTAAACATTTACTTTGTTTAACAGTTCTGTGTAATAATTTATTAGACATAACTTCAACTGAGACGTTAAACCAATGAAGATGGAAAATGAATTATATGAAAAACTAATCTGAACTTGATCAAATAATCAAATTTATACTTCCGCTGGAAATGTATTGATTCTGTAATCTTATAGTTTTTTTCACAAATAAACATGTGTTTGCTGAATGCTGACGGTAGATGGGAAAGTATTATAGTGTATACCAATCTATTACTAATAATAGAAAAGCAAACACTATAATATTTTTCATATACCGGCGTTTACTTCCTTTAACAGTTCTCATGCATAAAATAAAAGTCCTGTACGCATTAAAATAAATGTGCCTCCGTCACATCGGCCGAGCTCCATGCTGTTAATTAAAAATGTTGAAATGTGCACAAGTAGTGACCGTGTCTGTGACGCAGGCGTTGAGAGGCGACGGATCTACGACATCGTGAACGTGCTGGAGTCTCTGATGCTGGTGAGCAGAATGGCTAAGAACCTGTACGTGTGGCACGGACGCTCAGCGCTGACACAGACCCTGCAGGATCTCCATCAGGCGGGACGTGAGCAGGGCTATCATCTGCAGATGGACCAGAGAGAAGGAAGCAGCCCGCGTGCCGCCCACCACATGCAAAACATGCACGGTATGACACACAAATACTCCTGTTCATACAGTATTCGTTATGCATTGCAAAAACAGATTTAAAAACACGTCTGCCTTGGTTGCATGATCCATATACTGTCATTTTACATCATTCCAACAGTTTACATTAAAACCATTGTGACGGTTGTCGCATTAACACCATTCTTAGTGTCAGACCCGTGTGCTCCATTAATCGGTCACCTGTTAACAGCGTCTCGGGCTTCACAACACTGCTCACCGGGCTTTGTGTTGATCTCTGGTAATCTCGTCACAGCACCGGGACTCTGTTATACATGTGCCACGCTCTCACAGACAGGCCGACGAGGGAAGAGGAAGAGGAAGCTGCAGGTTTAGACATGTTTCTGTTTGCTGAGCTCTTCGCCGTTGACCTTTGTTTGGAGAAACTACACTCAATTCAGATAAAATACACTTTATACGTATCTATAGTGTAATGTAGGCTGACATGGGTTTAGAATATATAGTAATATTATTATAAATAAATCTCAATTTAAATTAATAAATTTGGGTTATTATACTTAATAGAGTTATTATATTTAACTTAAAACCATAACATCTTTACTTGAAATAGACTTTATCTAAAATAATACATAAAAAATACTTATTTTATTTCAGCTAGTTGCCAAAGCAGCATTTCTAATTTAACGTTTGTTAACTTAATACACTAAAATAACAACAACACCAAATGAATAAAACCTAAATAGATTTATACATTGAAAATATTCAACTTAACAAAAACACAACAGAATTACAAAAAAAAAAAAAATGAATGAAACATTTTATTAAATAATATAATAGTAGTAACAATCTTGTGGGTTTTTTTCTATAAGATCCACAAACTTAGAAATGATGGTGAATATGATGATAACAAATAGTTTTGTTAATTCTGACATTTTAAATCTACAGTATTTTTGTGTTAACGAAGCAATTTTTACCAAAAAAGTTTATAATTTATTTTATAACTTATTTTTAAAATGCACGTTAGAAAAATGGACTCTATTTGAAATCTCTGGTGTTTTTACTTCCAAAATAAAAGTCCCTAATGACTTGAGCCCCAGTCTTTCTGTTAAATGATTTAGTGTAATGCAGATAAAGTTTATAATTTGTCCAAGGCAAGTGATTGTAATACACTCAGATGTCTCAAGTCTATATCTATCAGTATGTGTGTTTGCTCAGTAGCCAAGTGTTTAATGTCTCTAGATTTGGTCATTTAAATGAATCTGAGGTTGATGTCTTGATAAAGAAATGAAGCGTCCCGCTGTCCTCGTCTGGATCCTCTGATGTGGTTTTTGTGACCGCTGTCGCCAAGCTAACGGCTTTCCTTCTAACAAAAGCTTATTACCGTCCCGTCATGAGGGCAGGAGTCACTCGACCAGCCAATTCACGAGCAACCACGCCATTCCTCATATCCACTAACTCTCAAATGTATTCACTCATCCTTTGTTCATGTCTTCCATCATCTGTTTTAGTGCCGCATAGGGCTGGCCGATATGGCAAAAATAAAAATCAAAAAAAAATATTCAGAGCGTTTGCTCAATTTTGATTGTTTTATGATTTTTAACCAGTCAACTTGAAATGTAACTATAACATGATTAAAGCAGCATAACGTTTTCTTTGTTAACAATCTAGTTAAATCCTATTTTATTCCAAGTGCAACACACATGACGTTGTCTACATGAAATATTAAACTAATCACTTGTCTTTGCAGAAAATATGCATGAACTACATCTTGTACAAACTTGTCTTATACATATTATATGATCAGAAATAATATGGAAAATGCCTTAAAAATCTCAAAATCAAAGTAATTCAAATTTAAAATGACTGAAGGTAAATCACCAGAATTATTAACTATAAATGTGCTGTAAAAACAATCAACAGCAGCTTTCAGGAAAAGATAAATATGAAATATCAGACACATAGTTGTAGTTACAAGTGTTTTTTATTGGCTTGCACTGCTTTTCCGTTGTGTTTTCTATGTAAACATGGACACGTTTGACTGTTGCGCTCGCGTCTCGTGAATGTAAAAACACGGCGCTCGAGTCAAAATAACTTCCTAGTGATATGAGCGCGTCACGTGAGCGGTTAATCATGTGGTTGGGTCATTCTTTTGTCTTTGCTGTTATCATTGGCATATTCTCAAAGTGTCTAAATCTAACGTTTGGTAATATTTCTATTCATTAAATTCGAATTAATCAATAAAATTGGGAAAACATTTCCAGCGCTAGCGCCACAATTGTTACAACTCCTCGACTTATCAAAATATATTTTACTGTATCTTCAGTTGCTGTATAATTCAACACAGAACTTCATTTTAAAGATGAATTCATTGATGCCTGGATCACGACTTTGACATGTTGACGGTGTTGTAAGCATGGTTTATCTCTCTCTCGTACAGCGGCCTCCAGCAGACGAAAGGATAAATCGCTCCGTATCATGAGCCAGAAGTTTGTCATGCTGTTTCTGGTGTCCAAAACACAGACGGTTACCCTCGATATGGCTGCTAAGATATTGATCGAAGAGGGCCAGGATGAGTCCTGCCACAGCAAGTATAAAAGTAAGACAGTTTAATGTTACAAATAATATGCATTTCGCTATTGATTCAGTGTAGCTCACGATCTTTTGTGTTTGTTTAGCTAAGGTGCGACGTTTGTATGATATCGCTAATGTCCTGACCAGCCTGAACCTGATCAAGAAACTTCACGTACGAGAGGAAAAGAGTCGTAAACCTGTCTTCAAATGGACCGGACCCGCCGGTTTCCACAGCGGTACGTCTTGTTTAAAGACTTGACAATTGTTTTTAGTCTCTTCAGTGTGAATATATTTGTTGCATGTCTTTTAGATTCAGACGATTTGAGAGTCTCAGCGGCTCAGATCAGCATCACCGGGGAACGACGGGAGAAGATGACGCGTCACTCTTCCTTTCAGGTCATTCCTGCACCTCCTGTCAATCAAAGGCGAATAAGCTCCGCCCCCAGCACACCTCACAGACCTTCTACAGGTGAGAGCTGAGCTGGACACTACTTTCCATAGAGTGGAGCTGTAGTTTAGACAATGTGTATTGTGTTTGTGTTTTCAGACGAGCCGGTGGATTATTCCAGGAAGAGTGTGAACGCCAGCGCAGTGTGTCAACTGCGGTTTGGAGACAGGTGAGTGCACCTGTATAGAATTTGTATTTGAAGAAATGTACACCTTTCAAACTTTAGCCGTTTACAAACACTGGGTAAAGATCCAGGCTGAAAGGTTGTAGGTTCGGATGCGAAGCATAACCATTGTGCCCTTGACTACGAACAATGTTAGTTCAGTGTTAATTCTAGTAAATTTCACAAAAAATACAAAGGAATGGCAAGGTAACACTGAATTATCAATAGTATTTTCTTATAAATTGTCCTTCAATAATAGTTTTATGTACAACTTTGAAAAAGAATTTTTACAGTGCATTATAGTATTTATAAATATATTTTAAATTAGGTTTTATTTTTAGATTTCTGGTTTTCTTTTCAATTCTGTTGTGCTGAATTTGCTGTTCAATGCTGTTGTGCCTACTGTACATTTGTAGTGTTCAGGCCAGTGGAAGTGCTGCAGTGTCGTCTACTGGACTGGCGTCACTAGCAGTCCCTCTTCAGACTGACGTGCCGTATGCATCACTGCCCGTTTCTGCCCAGTTCACTGCTCACCCGTTAGCGTACCTGTCCGGTCTGCCACAAACACCCATGCTCATGGTGTACAGCGGACACGTGCCAGACGCCGTCGCCCAGCGGTCACCCGTCTCAGGCCACCTGAAGAAGAGAGAGAGACAAGAGGAAGACGAGGATGATCAGGCAGCTAAACGAAGCAAGCGCTCTGCTTCCATAGAAAGTGAAACGGTGGGTGTCACGAGTCAGATTAAAACTGTAGCCATATACATATTTTAGCATATTACTGTGGGTTATTTCTGTCAATTACTTCAATTTATTTAATATTTTATTCGTATAGCACCTTTCATACACAAAATGCAACTCAAAATATAAACAATTTAAATCCATAAATAAAATAAGACTATAAGCAATAACAAAAATTTAAGGAAAGAATAAATAAAAAAATACTATTAAAGGTGCTATACAAATAAAATATGTTTTAAACGGAAGTATCTGGAATAAAATCACACGGAACATTTTAACTTCATATATAATTCATTACAAATGTTATATATCTTTACGGTAATGAACATTAAAATACATTTGTAATTATAAAAACAGCTTAACAAAAATAAGACAAATTGAATTAAATAAGTTTATAAAGGAATATATATATATATATTTGAGTATGATATGAATTGAGTATATATGAAGATAGAATTGACCGTGGTGAAATCACTGTAATGCACAGCCTCGAGGGGCTTAATGATTTTATAATTGTGGCATCTGCAATATTATAAACTGTCATTATGAAAGCTGTAATTGGATCTTTCGTGAATGTCTCACAGGGTGAGACTGAGAGTCTGAGCTCCAGCGCCAGAAGGTCTCCAGTCTGCTCTCGAGAAGGTTCCCCGTGGGACGAGGCCTCGTTTGGGACGATGAATGAGGAAGATGCAGGAGCACCTGGGCCTAATGACCCCCTGCTGTCCTCTCATTACCTCTATGTTCCCAACACAGCAGGTACACAAAACCCTGAGCCGTCAATGTCATTGATTACGTTTACATGCGCACGAATAATGGGATTATTTCCAATAATCAGAGTAAGGACTTAATGACATTATATATGTCAAGAGCAAAGCTCTTCACTCGCGTTTACATGCTATTTCTATTATTCGCTAAGAATTGTGGTTATTTTTTACCGCCATTATTCACCTATGCCACTGCACAGCACAAATGATGGACTCAGAAAGAGTATAGGCATGTTACATGGCCGCTGCTTTCATTTATTTACATCGACAACTTCCTCGCTTCCCCAGAAAAGCAATGCTTTCGTTTCTGATCTGCATATTAGTGAACGAACCGTAACTAACAGTTACAGCTACAGTAAGCACTCATCCACAAACTATGATGCAGTTTTGGGTGTTTCGTTTTTAATTTACTGAATGCTTCAAGTGCAGTTCATTATTTGTAATGCAAACAGATGGCGGTCTTTATGTTTATTCTGTCACCTAATGCGGTGAAAAGCCCTACACGGTGATAATACTGTGATTAAGGTGTGAACATGTCTATACTGCACTTCAATAATGAGACTAAAATAGGAATACTCCACATGACTTAATTCTATTTGTGTTTACTTCGAATATGACTTTAGCTGGATTAATGTAATCAAAAATCGGTTTACATGGCAGATTCTTAATCAGAGTGCTGTCTTAATCGTGTTAAAGTCAGAATATTGTCCATGTAAACGTACTCAGTCTTTCTGATTTCTACTGATTCTAAATTCTGTAGGTCTGAACGGTTTGAACTTCTTCATGCCAGCGGGACACACACAGGGTGGCATGCCAGCTGTAGCTATGCCCTATTTTTTGGTGCATTCGCCGCTCATAGCGGGTGCATCGTCCACCTCTGGTGCTGAGGGGGCTTCCAGCAGCGGTCTGAGTTTCAGCGTGTTGTCCCCGGCTCGTTTTGTGATGGCAGGAACACTGAACAGCCCTGAGCATCATGGGCACAGATTACCAGCCGCCACACTCTCGCCACAGGGACCACGAGCACAAGAAAGCCCTCAGCCAGCGCAAACACAGGTCAGTGTACTGCATACCGCTCTCTCGCTTTTAATGACTAAATGAACTGAGATCTTTTGGAATGGAATGGTTACTTTAACAGAACCTTCAAAGTTATCTGGTCTTTAATAATATTCTCAACATATCATTTTTACATCATGAATGTTTTTTAAATGTAACTGCTTGTTTTAGAATGTTCAGAGAACATACAAAAGAAACATTCTGATAATGATAATACGATGGAATGTTCCTTTAACATTCTCATTTTCAAACAAGACAAAAAGCCCACTTTGAACGTTTAGAGAACATTCAGAAATAACGTTTGTATAACTTAATGGAAAAGTTCTTTGAAAATGTTTTTGTTCGTTTGATTTCAGTTAATGCATGAAACAAAACTTCACTCAAAATCATTTGTAGCACACCTGACAACTAATAATCACAATTATTTTATATGAAACAAAATCTCAGCTTTTAAATTTAGCTAGTTATATATCGACATTCAAACAATAATCGTGTCTTTGACGCTCTTTAATGTGGCGTGACCAATCACTGTAGCACATATACCGATCATCTCTTCCTCTTCAGCTAGTAAAGCACAAAATAAACATGGATGAACATCAGGTGTTCAAAGAAACAAAACTACTTAATGAACGTGATTAATCTTTGCTCAATCAGTGTTTCAGACGCTGAACGATGCTGGAAAAATAGCGTCCTAAACAATGTCCTGCACCGTTACGTCTACTTCACAGTCCATAAACGTAATAGTTAGGAAAAAATAATTCTACAGAGGAAGATTGTGATAAACACATGCACTATATTACATATTCATTATATTTTTCCATAACCTGTCATCTTCATTATTTGATTTAAGTTTGAATAAATCTTGAAGTGAACATCTGCCTCTTATTCTGATGTTCACTAGTTCCTGTTTGTAACTAGTGAACATCTGCCTCTTATTCTGATGTTCACTAGTTAGTAACCAGTGAACATCTGCCTCTTATTCTGATGTTCACTAGTTCCTGTTTAGTAACTAGTGAACATCTGCCTCTTATTCTGATGTTCACTAGTTCCTGTTAGTAACTAGTGAACATCTGCCTCTTATTCTGATGTTCACTAGTTCCTCTTTAGTAACTAGTGAACATCTGCCTCTTATTCTGATGTTCACTAGTTCCTGTTTAGTAACTAGTGAACATCTGCCTCTTATTCTGATGTCCACTAGTTCCTGTTTAGTAACTAGTGAACATCTGCCTCTTATTCTGATGTTCACTAGTTCCTGTTTAGTAACTAGTGAACATCTGCCTCTTATTCTGATGTTCACTAGTTCCTGTTTAGTAACTAGTGAACATCTGCCTCTTATTCTGATGTTCACTAGTTCCTGTTTAGTAACTAGTGAACATCTGCCTCTTATTCTGATGTTCACTAGTTCCTGTTTAGTAACTAGTGAACATCTGCCTCTTATTCTGATGTCCACTAGTTCCTGTTTAGTAACTAGTGAACATCTGCCTCTTATTCTGATGTTCCACTAGTTCCTGTTTAGTAACTAGTGAACATCTGCCTCTTATTCTGATGTTCACTAGTTCCTGTTTAGTAACCAGTGAACATCTGCCTCTTATTCTGATGTCCACTAGTTCCTGTTTAGTAACTAGTGAACATCTGCCTCTTATTCTGATGTCACTAGTTCCTGTTTAGTAACTAGTGAACATCTGCCTCTTATTCTGATGTTCACTAGTTCCTGTTTAGTAACTAGTGAACATCTGCCTCTTATTCTGATGTTCACTAGTTCCTGTTTAGTAACTAGTGAACATCTGCCTCTTATTCTGATGTTCACTAGTTCCTGTTTAGTAACTAGTGAACATCTGCCTCTTATTCTGATGTTCACTAGTTCCTGTTTAGTAACTAGTGCACATCTGCCTCTTATTCTGATGTCCACTAGTTCCTGTTTAGTAACTAGTGAACATCTGCCTCTTATTCTGATGTTCACTAGTTCCTGTTTAGTAACTAGTGAACATCTGCCTCTTATTCTGATGTCCACTAGTTCCTGTTTAGTAACTAGTGAACATCTGCCTCTTATTCTGATGTTCACTAGTTCCTGTTTAGTAACTAGTGAACATCTGCCTCTTATTCTGATGTTCACTAGTTCCTGTTTAGTAACTAGTACACATCTGCCTCTTATTCTGATGTTCACTAGTTCCTGTTTAGTAACTAGTGAACATCTGCCTCTTATTCTGATGTTCACTAGTTCCTGTTTAGTAACTAGTGAACATCTGCCTCTTATTCTGATGTTCACTAGTTCCTGTTTAGTAACTAGTGAACATCTGCCTCTTATTCTGATGTTCACTAGTTCCTGTTTAGTAACTAGTGAACATCTGCCTCTTATTCTGATGTTCACTAGTTCCTGTTTAGTAACTAGTGCACATCTGCCTCTTATTCTGATGTTCACTAGTTCCTGTTTAGTAACTAGTGAACATCTGCCTCTTATTCTGATGTTCACTAGTTCCTGTTTAGTAACTAGTGAACATCTGCCTCTTATTCTGATGTTCACTAGTTCCTGTTTAGTAACTAGTGAACATCTGCCTCTTATTCTGATGTCCACTAGTTCCTGTTTAGTAACTAGTGAACATCTGCCTCTTATTCTGATGTCCACTAGTTCCTGTTTAGTAACTAGTGAACATCTGCCTCTTATTCTGATGTTCACTAGTTCCTGTTTAGATACTAGTGTGCTTTTGGAAATAGTCTGTTACACACACTCTTGTGGCTGTGTTTGTTTTCCCGCCACCACTTTTGATAGTATTTCGGAGTTCTTTTGACACTGATTTTGTTTACTGTTATTATTTATTACAGTATTCCAGAGGCTAAAATCAACAATGCAGCTTTAGCACTACGTATTTAAAAATGTGAAAATGAATCAAGTCCGGATTGGCTTCTGAGAAAACTCCAGCGATCCGCTCTATGGCGTGTTCACTATCTCACAGGTCAGCCGCTTGTAGAAGTGCCATATTGACATGGCTTAGAAACGTGTGTTACGTGATGCCTTCACCACAGAGAACGAATGAATTCTGGGTGTGTTTGAGACAAATAATGGTTGTGATTTTTGTTAAAGTTTAAGGTGCTACGAATAGGAAATATGAGCAGTGAATCTGATCCGCAGTCACTGGAGCGAAGCAGAAATATCACAGTACTGTACTGTTTAGAAATAACGTATGTTTATGTATGCACTGTTTTTAGACTAGTAATAAATTATTTTTGGAAACACCTGGATTGAATTTTGCACCACAATCCATACAGTATTTACAGTTATTGTACTGTACTGTAACTCGTAGCATTGAATATTTTGTGTGTCAGTGTTTAAATGTCTTTGTTGGATGTTTAAAGCTGAATCTGTACGCTGATTTTGTGTTTGTCAGATGTATTTTCAATCATTTTATGTATGAATACAAATGTCATACTTGTAATACAAAATAAATATATGTCAAATGTAATATTGTTAGTTAAATCTTGCATTTATTCTCTTGATTTCATATGGGCACATTAGAAAAGGGCTTCATTATGTGCGAACACAAGATGGCAGCATATACTAAATAAAAGATGTGCCAGGCATTTTCCATTCTTCTAGAAACAAAGGGAAAATCTTCATCATTTGTCCTCTGAGAGTGATATTAAAACTATTTATTTATCAGTGCATCTGTATTTAAACACATGGAGTCATGACATCCCGTTAACTTGCTAATGATTGTCTTTAAAGAGATTGTTTTACCTTGAAGTATCAGTTTCAGCATGGTCTAAACTTCTGTTAGCTTAGAGAGAGTCTCTTTTTCCAAACGTCTGTTCAGGGACTTTAAGTTTAGGGAACGGGTACCAAATTCCACGAAAGGGGCGGATTGCTTTACGGCAGGGGGTCCAAAGTCGCAAAAATAGACAAAAGTGCATATAGTTGCTCCAAAATAAACCCAAAATAAACAATGTGTCCCTCAGCCACAGTCGTCCTTGTTAAATTATGGCGTCTAACCTATTGTGTGTCCTTTTTCTTTTTGCATTTAAGACCTATGTTTAACAAGAATTACTCTTTAATTCCTATGGTTAAAAAGTTTATTTAAATTACTGAGTGTGCACATTAATAATAGTGAGCAGGCCTCAGCAAAGACCCTAATTAGAAGTGTGTGTGTGTGTGTGTGTGTGTGTGTGTGTGTGTGTGTGTGTGTGTGTGTGTGTCTGTGTCTGTCTGTCTGTCTGTGTCTGTCTGTCTGTCTGTCTGTGTGTGTGTGTGTGTGTGTCTGTCTGTCTGTCTGTCTGTCTGTCTGTCTGTGTGTGTGTGTGTGTGTGCATGTTTATGTGGTTTATGAGGACACAAATTTGTATAATGACATGGGTATAACATAGGTATTACAAGGAGAAGGTGATTTATGAGGACATTTTCAGTGTCCCCATAATTTAAAACGCTTATAAATCATACAGTGTGCGTTTTTTGGGGGGGAAATAGAAATGCACCGTCTCCTGTGAGGGCTAAGTTTAGGTGTAGGGTAGGTGTAGGGCAATAGCACATACAGCTTGTACAGTATAAAAACCATTACGCCTATGGAGAGTCCCCATAAACCATAAAAACCAACGTGTGTGTGTGTGTGTGTGTGTGTGTGTGTGTGTGTGTGTGTGTGTGTGTGTGTGTGTGTGTGTGTGTGTGTGTGGTCTGTGTTATAGTTTTCTATTATTATCTAATCTAGATCATCACAGTATAACGCTTGGCATCATATCAATGTCCATTAATGCTGTTTAAACACAATTACACCTGGGAACCCATATAATCACAATAAACCCTTTATGAAGGGCAATAACTTGAATTAGGCCATAGACAGACCAGTAAACCCCAGAAAAGACTATTGAGTTCTCAAAAATAATCATGGCTGAGACCAAAATATGACAGAAAATGAACAAAACACTGAAAGATAAACACCGTAGACTCAGTAAATGTGGCACAAGACAGACTGAATGAGCTGATGACATCCCAGAAGCACTTTCATCAGAAACAGAGCCATGCTCGGAAACCTAAATGAGCACATCTTCTGTTTTCATTCCTCACATGCAGTATGCTACATCTGTTTTTCATTCCCTCTTTCTTTCCAATCTTGTGCCGTCACTATACATTCCTTCTTTTGGTGTTATGTGCATTCCAGATGAAGAAACTGGAAGAAATGACAGTGTACTTCTGCGTGCTGTATTATTCACATAAAACAGCTAAATGTGTTTTTAAATATGAAATTATGCAATGTGCACAATACTTCTTTCCCCATTTGAACCTAACAAACTTCTTTTCAGAAATGTTCTGCTTGAAAAGTGTGCAAATAAACTCTTAGTATTCTATGTGTACACAGTGACAGTCAATGTCCAAATACTTTCTGGGGTCAGTGTTGGTCAATTTGATTGACGTCAACGTGTATCAGCTCCCAAAATGACACGTGATGCATGCTGGGTAATTACAGGAGCTGATATACCTCCACGCCTCACATCGCAGTGTTGTCCTCAGTGCTCAGTTAATTAGTATAATTAGTGATGCCTGTCTGTGTTATGGCGAAACCGTCAACATTATTATTCTGGGTGTAATATGTTCTATGAACGCTTTACTTACATTCCCAATGAGTTATGAAAACGTTATTTCTGAATGTTTTCTGAACTTTCAAAACGTCCAGTTTTTTAAATGTGTTAAAATGTTTTTTCTTGATTAGATATACAAACATTAAGGAAACATTCCATTGTATCATTGCAAGCATTGTGGGAATGTTTCATTTGGATGTTCTGAAACATTCAGTAACATTTGAAAAATGATAGAACGTTCGATTTAAATGTTGCAGAAAGCGTTCCATGGATGGCGTATACATAACATTTGTGTGCTGACGCTTTAAAAGCATAATTACTGAACAAACGTTCTATTAATGTTACTGGAAGAACGTCAGCCCAAACACGCTTGCTAGCATAACAGTTAGCTGGGTTTAGCTTCTTTCATTCCAAAATAAAATCGTATCGCCAAGTCATGCACATGTTCCATTCTTAGAAACCGTGTAAATAGATAGATACATGGTAGGTAAAATACTTTTAATAGGCCAGAAAGAGTCATTTTCTTTAAAAGAATGACTAATTTCCAGGATGTTCACTAACAAAACATGTTCTTGGCAAACGATGCTTAGCGCATCTATTTAAAATGGCAATCATTACAGATCATTAATATTCATCAGGTGTGTCTGATAACACACTACAGGCAGGATAAAGCAAGAATGAAGTAATAAACTCCTCGTTTTAAAAGGGTTTAAGATAAACAGACACTCAACAGTAAAGCATCTCAGTCAGTTTATGTTTCTACCGCACAAAGAAGATATAGGACAGTTTTATATTATTAGTACACGCTTGCATACATACAAATAAATCATTTAAGATTTTAAAAGTTCAAGTGAAGCATACATTTATGAACCAGCCCACTGCTATATGCGTCAAGTTCGTGAAGTAACACACTTTAGCCTAATGATCAGGCCAGGTCTGTGCGATATGAACGATACTATATGCAGAGTATGCTGTTTGCGTAGGGCACATCCCAGGTAGGCTACATTCATAATCAAAGAAGTATATATAAGGCAATATTTTTTTGTGCTTATAAAAACAGACCAAAGCAACTGAGCTCCAGAAATACCGTTTAAGATGAGCATGAATATCAGAACGCGACAGACACGCGCTGCATTAGTGCTGGGAATATAACACTGACTGCAAGAACAGCAAATACAACACGCTTAAAGAAGACCAACAACACGCTCCTAATGAACCCTTCACGTCTCTGTGTGTTATCTGATCACGAGCTGCTCTAATGCTGCATTCACGAGCGTTCACTCTGACGTCATACAGCAAAACAACAATCAAATCAAACCATAGGCCTACAGCCTATAATAAAAGCATGGTTCATTTTCTTAAGGGATTTGTATTTTATGTGTTTATACTTTAGCCTACTGTGTTAATGATTTTACGTTTTGTACTGTTTAATAAAAAAAGAGAGAAAGAAAAAACTGACTCAAATGATTCGCGCTCCGCGGTCCCGAACTGACTCAAATGATTCGCGCTCCGCGGTCCCGAACTGACTCAAATGATTCGCGCTCCGCGGTCCCGAACTGACTCAAATGATTCGCTCCGTGGTCCCGAACTGACTCAAATGATTCGCGCCCGCGGTCCCGAACTGACTCAAATGATTCGCTCCGCGTCCCGAACTGACTCAAATGATTCGTTCTCGAGCTGAATCAAATGATTCGCACTCCGCGGTCCCGAACTGACTCAAATGATTCGCGCTCCGCGGTCCCGAACTGACTCAAATGATTCGCGGTCCGAACTGACTCAAATGATTCGCGCTCCGCGGTCCCAATCTGACTCAAATGATTCGCGGTCCCGAACTGACTCAAATGATTCGCGCTCCCGATCTGACACAAATGATTCGCGATTCGCGGTCCCGATCTGACACAAATGATTCGCGCTCCGCGGTCCCGAACTGACTCAAATGATTCGCGATTCGCGCTCTGCGGTCCCGAACTGACTCAAATGATTCGCGATTCGCACTCTGCGGTCCCGAACTGACCCAAATGATTCGCGATTCGCGCTCTGCGGTCCCGAACTGACTCAAATGATTCGCGCTCCGCGGTCTCGAACTGACTCAAATGATTCGATTCGCCCTCTGCGGTCCCG
>CM050432.1:7299541-7354541 GCA_027564155.1 Gymnocypris eckloni scoliostomus | reverse complement strand
AGAGCTCCTGTACTCTCTTCATACTCGCCCGACACAAAGCGACTCATTCAGGGCTCCTCGTTAGGCTGCGCTCCAGAAAACAGCATCTGACCTCTCTGTGTCCTACCAGAACCCAAACTCACCGACCCACCACCAACCCAAACCCGTCCAAGTTCGCAGAAAAAGTTCCTTGCTCGGTTCTCTGTTGTGGAGAGTCCGTGTTCAGTGTGAGAAAGTGATGAGCTTCATAAGGTGAGGCGATCAGACCATCATCAGTGTTTCTTTCTTCATGCACATACAAGTATGACATCTCAAAGCATCGTTACAGCCATTGATTTGCATCACAGAATCACCAGATGACCATTTCAAGTCAAATTTCTTTATTTTCTACTGAAACATGTTTCTTGATCATGGGTGATGCAGGCCCAGGGATTTATTATAATAATAAAAATGCTTATAGCCCTCTGGAATCACATGAACTGTAGTTAATTCATTTATCCATGTCATCACTCCCAGTTTATGTTATGTATTAAAATATATAATACAATGATCATATATTCTATTAACGTTTAACTATAATATATCCGTTATTATTAACTAAAACAATTTTTATGGCCAAGGAAATGTTTCTATTAACTATTAAAAATGTTTAGTATTAAAATAACTAAATAAAATAAAAAATAAACTCTCTCTCTCTCTCTCTGTGTGTGTGTGTTTGTTTGAGTTTCTCAGCATGTTATGCGTGTGTGTGTGTTTGGATACGTTTGTTTGTGTGCAGTGCGTTTGTGTTGTGTGTGTGTGCATGTGTGTGTTTTTGAGTGTTTGTTTGTGTGCGTGTGTTTGCATAAAAAGAAGACCATGTGTGTGTTGTTTTGTTTGTTTGCCTCAATTGTTTCTGTGTGTGCGTGCACAATGTGTGTGTGTGTGTGTGTGTATATTTTAACAATGTTTGTTTGTGTGCGTGTGTTTGTTTGTGTGCGTGTGTTTGTGTGTGTGCGTGCATGTGTGTGTGTGTGTGTGTGTTTGTGTGTGTGCATCAAAATACATAAGACTTTTATTTGGGGTAAATGTAAATATAATGCAATTATGAATTGGTTAACATCTATGGTTATTTCAAGTTTATATATTTAAGCTTTATAATTTTTTTAATACTTTTTAATTTCAATTTATGTGTATTTTGTTTGAAGTAATGGATTTTGTCAAATCTTTCTAGTTTATATTAATAATAATGATGATATTCAACTAATAAATATTATATTATTACATGTTATGAATAACTGATCAGATGGGAATCATAAGAAAGGTATTTTGTTTCGTTTAATTTCAGCTAATTGCTACAGAATTTTCATTTTTGTTTCAATTAACTTAAAATAATGAATAAAAACTATATAAACTAACTCTCTCTCTCTTTTTATAATTTTAAATGTTTTTGTTTTGTTTCAATTAATGTATTTAAAAAAAAAATGGGTTTTAATTAGATAACCATATTTAATAAATATAATATTGCAAATAATGGCATAACAGATCCGATTATTGAGATCCACATCACCTGTCACTCACTCTGAAGTCACCGGGTCATACAAACATCACTGTGTTCAGGTCCACAGCGACTCCGCTGACACTCTTCATGTCCTCGTGAGGGTGTGCAGATGCAACAAAACCTCTTCAGCAGATCCGAGTTTAATCAGCAGGAAGTCATGAGCGCTGTTATACTCCTCTCTTTATCTGAGCTTCATGCTTTTCTTCTCGTGTCTTCCAGCCGTGGCATAAGAACTGCTTTCGCTGTGCCAAATGTGGAAAGAGTTTGGAGTCGACCACTCAGACGGAGAACGACGGAGAAATCTACTGCAAAGGTCAGATTTCTGTAGTTTAACTGGGTTTGACAATCCTGATCTAAATGGTCCGTGGTAATATACAACATTCAAGTGATCGTTCATCCAAAAATAAAACATTACTGTTAATTTACCCCCTTCAGGCCATCCAAAATGAAGGTGACTTTCTTCAGTAGAACAGTAAAGAAGATGTTTAGGAGAAACCGATTGTTGATTCATACATTGCAAGTCAATAGCTACCGGCACTTTTAGAGTACAAAAAAACACATTGATCCCCGTGGCTCCTGATGATATATTGGTCTTATGAAGTGAAATAATCAGTCTGTGCAAGAAACTGAACATTATTTACAGCATTATTACCTGTAATCCAGAGCCTCGGGCAGACGGTTCGGGTGCTGTTCGGTTCATGAATGAATCAAACCAGTTCACCAAATCTGACTGAATCGTCTGAAACCGTTTGTGGCTCGAGCAGCACAGATCTACAAGTTACTCAATCTACACTCGCTTCCAGACGCATGACAGTCACTCAAATAGCAGTGTTTCTGATCCTGTGATGAATGAACTGATTCAGTGCTCCAGTTCCTCCAACAGTCACTGAACTGAGAAACCGTTCGACCTGGACACAGAGACTGATTTATTACGTTTGTCAAACACACGTTTCTATACATTACATCATTGCGTGATTACATAAACGACCCAGTTCAATGAAACTAACCAGATTTCCTTGTTGCCTGGTTCTCTGGATTACAGGTAATGTTGTTGTAAATAATGTTCAGTTTCTTGCAAAAAGCAATCGATTTGCTTCATAAGACCTCAATATATCATCAAGAGCCACAGGGATCATTCTTGTGCTGTATTGAATGTGCTTTTATGACTCTCAAAGTGCCGGTAGCCATTGATTTGCATGATATGAATCACCAAAGATGACCAGTTTCGCTCAAATCTTCTTTTCTGTTCTGAAGAAAAGTCACCTGCTTCTTAGATGACATGAGGGTGATGCATGAAAAGCACATTTCCATTTTTAGGGGGTAAAATGTCCCTATAAGATGAAGAATAAGCATCATGATCAGCCTCTCGAGCTCGTGGGTCTGAGGTCACAGTGTTTAATTTGTCTGTCATATACAGGACTTTTCTCTGATAACCGCGAGCAACATCAGAACCACAAGCTGAATGACCTTGAATGATAACGAACAAGGGTTAACGTTTACAAATACATCTGAACATAAACCTCGTCTGTGACATGTCGCTCGCTAATTATCTTCATTTGTGCTTGTTTCTGTTTCTCAGCATGTTATGCAAAGAACTTCGGACCCAAAGGATTTGGATACGGTCAGGGAGCAGGCGCTCTGGTTCACGCTCAGTGATAGTCCGGACATTTCTTTACTATTAATGCACTCGTTTCAGAAGAAGAACAGGATTGCATAAAGAAGAGGACCATTGAGTGTTGTATTGTCATAACAATTAAGCATTTAGCCTCCAATTCTCACTTCTCAAGTACTGGAAAAACAGCACAATATAATTTTCAAATATATATATATATATTTTCTGCATTTATACCAACTACAGTGTGTTAATTGTTCATCGAGGACCAGTTATATTTATTGCAATTAGGCTGATTCTCACAAATTCTCACGACCATATATGCAAATCATTGATTTAAAACTATTTATATATTAAATGTGATATTTAATATAAATTATTAAGCTAATTACAAAGCTACTGTATTACAGTAATGAGAATTTAGGAAAATGTCCCGCCCACTAAAATAAAATTGGTCCTAAAAAATTGGGTTATTTTGTTTATTCAAATTTTACCCTTTACAGAGATTTAATTGTTTATAGAGAACCATTAAATGGTATATTTTCATTACAATTGAGCCCAATTATAATTACTATAATGTAACAAATAAGATAAAAAAGTTTAGGTTAAATAATATAATTATGTATTTGATATAAATAGAGTTTGTTTGTAATAAAATACTGTAATTAGAATTTGGGAAAAGGTCTATCATTCAAATAATGGTCCTAAAAAATAAGGTTAATTATCTTTATGCTAAATATTCTTTATTTGAACCCTCTACTGGCGTTAATGTTTCACAGAGTAGTCATTGTACGAGCATCTACATTTAGAAACAAACATGTTGAATGTGAAATAAACCCGTGTTTCAGTGCTTCTGCAGTGTGGTGATATTGAAAACTAACACACAGGCCTTTCACCTTCGAATGTTTTATTAATAAAGCCATTAAAATTGAACCATGCCCAATAAGTTACATCCGAAGCAGAGTAGGGTGACGTCCTGATCTCAGCTGAGGCACTGGAGATGAGCATGTGCTTCTCACATGGTGGGAAAACCGTGAAGGCAGAGGAACGACAGAGGGAATATATGTCACGTGTATGAATGAATGACCGTCACTGTGCCTAATCATAATTACAGCACAGGGCCCATCGACCGCGTCTGCTCACGTCTCCTTCTCTGGCTTTTACAGTTTGTACATCCAGTGGTGCAATGAAACATACAAAAGAAACCATTTAGGCTGAATATTAATGGGACATTCAGATATAATACATCTGCAGAGCATGAGGGACGCGCAAGAACGATACACACATCAGGTTTAAAATGTAAAAACAAACAGAAAAAAACATTCACTATTTACAGATGACAGGGTGGTGATCACTATGTCCAGGCTTTACACATGCAGTGGAGACTTGCGAGGCCAAAGGTCTATACACAGCAGTGCCGGACGCCACTAAAAGCTACAGTCATACACTTTGATAATAGGCGATCGTTTTTTCGGTAAGATAAAAAAATTAGGAGCAGCTTCAACTAACACAGACGAAAATAAAAAACCAACGAAAGTCACTCACGAAATAATGAATCTAGTTCGTTTCTGTACAGATGCACATTCTTTACATCAGTTCATCCTCAGCTGCTGTGCCACGCCAACAGGAAAGGGAGGAGAGCAAAAGGGGGAGGAGTTTCCTCTTTTTACGTAAACATGAAGATCCCTCGGCGACGCTGGGGAAACGAGCTTGTTTCTTCAGTAACGACGAACAAAACCAAAAAAGATCAGTGCATTATAGGCAGGCGAATAATGCCGCTGCCACAAAAAAAGAAAGGTAACAGACCCCTCTGGCGTGTTAAACAGCATCGTCCTATACAGCTATCAGGTCCACTTAATGTCTATTCAACAGCATTTCAACTTTAAATGTATACACTTCCTAAAACTACTCTAAGATAATAAATATAGAGCGTCACATACGAGTGTGTTATTTCCTGTAGATGCAGAGGGAACCTGGATTAATCTCATAAACGCATCAAGAACGTGTCCAAGTCGCATTTCAAAATGTGAACAAAAAACAAGTGTGCATCTATAATATACATGTGAAGACTGTTCTGCGTTGCTGTAACGTTATATTGATGTAAATGCATTATCCCAGTGCTCATTACCATAATGCGTTCAGGCGTTTTTGTTGTAATTCTCATTGCAATACGGTATTTTTCTGTTTTGCATTAAACAATGCCTATAATACAATGATTTAAAATATAGCATAATTTAAAGGCGGTATTATATAAATACTTTGATATTTCAATACAGTAATGAGGAGGTTTTTGTGCATTATGGTAATGAGAATTATGGAGAAAATGTATTTGATTTTCATGAAAACAGGCTTCATTTTCTCTAAACAAAATATAATCTAATATTTGTTATTTTTGGGTGAAATATGACCCGGCTTCATCATCTTGACACGTTTTGTAGGATTCACCCCACCTTGACTATTAAACATGCTGCGAAAAACCGAAATGAAGACCTCATGATACCATAATTACTCTTCCAAAAATACTACATAAATAGGTTAAAATAAATATGTAAAGTCACATTATTTAAACAGGGCATCTCTCTAATCGTATGAATGCGTGTCAATAGGGTACCTGTTTTGATCTGATTCAGCTTAAAGGAATCGTTCCTCTACCGTTATTTACTAATCATGTCGTTTCAAACATGCGTATTACTTTCTCCGTAGGAAAAAACAACACTTTCTACTCACATGGAAAAGAGCAGCCTGAACATTCTGCTAAATATCTCTTTTTGTGTTCCACGTAAGACAGTCAGTCACACGGTTTTGATACGACATGAGGATGAATAAATCATAATAAAAGTCTGATTTTGGCCAGAACAATTCCTTAAAAGCACAAACGCTATTATCGCCTGATGCTTTTGCTATGCTGATTCTCCTTCCTACACAGATCCGATATCACTTTAAAAGCAACAAAAAGGGGTCACATGATGAAAACCAAGGTAAAACGAAAAGCAGTCGATGTGTGAAACAAAACACAAACGTCTCTGCTGACCAATCGAGGATCCGCCTCTGATGTCATTAAACTCCTCCTCTTCCTGTTCCTCGTGTCCTTGCGTGACGTAACCAATGACAGCATGCGTTATCCTGACCGGGTGAGGTTTGCAGTCTCGGTGAAGGAGAAAACCTCTTCTCCCTCACCGCGCTACACCAGCTGGTATCCTGAGCCGGACGTCTGCTCGTACTCTATTGTGTGCTGGGAGGTCCAGTCTACCACCACGGGCCGCAGCAGACCGCAGCAGCGCAGCTCGAAGAAATCTATGAGGTTCCTCATACAGCCGTGACTGAAAACAGAGGAGCAGCTTAAAAACAACCCATTCCAATGCTGTCCTAGTTATGTCGAGATCACAAGAAAATTAAGTCGTGATCACGAGAAAACAAGACAGAAAAATTATAATAATGCATGGCCGCTTAGAACTTCCGTACCGTTTATCTCGGTTTCATTTTTATTGCTTATTATTCAATTATTTATAAATGTGTATTTTTCCAAATTTTGTTTGTTTTTAGGTAGTAATTTGAGTAGTTCAACTTATTAGCTGAAAGTATTTTGCGTATTATCTTTTCATTTTTTGACCCCCCCCTCTATGTAAAGCGCTTTGAGTACCCAGAAAAGCGCTATATAAATGTAAGGAATTATTAAATCATTATTGTTCAAATATTTGAGTTTTAATTTAGTTTTAGTTCATTTTATATCATATTAAGTAATCTTAGTATTTAAATGTATTATTAATGTAAACTTATCTGAAACTGTGTTATTTTTTATTAATATTTTTAACTAGATTTTCAATAGATTTGAAAAGCATTTATTTTTATATTTTCAGTTTAAATTGAAATTTTTCTGTTCATTATTCATTTGTAATGATTAGTTCATCTAATATTTATATTCCATTTCAAGTTTGTTTTTAAAATAACACCGCCAACATTTTTGTTTTGTTTTAACATAAATCACTTATAAGCACCAAAACAACCAAGTGAAATTATATTATACATCAATAACTACAACCATCAGCCACCCTTTTTCTACAGATGAGCATTACCATAATGGGGAACGTTTCATTAAAACATTCATTAGAGGTAATTCACTTATTCGAATTGTATCTTTCTATAAAGTATTGTGTCTAAACAAGCACTAATAGGTACATTTTCGAACAGTAGGTATATATAGATTATATTCTACAGACTGTTTTGATATACAAAGCATGCCTCTATAAAATATATTTATGGTCACTTTACAAACAAACTCTTATGTTCAGTGTCGTATAGATAAGCTGTTCCCAGCTCAACCTGAAATGAGTTTAAAGGACTCACTTGAAAGGGCTCTCGATGGACGTGGCTGTAACTTTAAAGTGCTTATATCTTCTGGCGTTCATGCGCTCGTTGGTAGTGATGCCTAGAACAGCGATCTATGGAGGACACATCAAACATTCACATCAAACCACAAAAACTGTTCCAAACCCTAGTGAGAGCGTCTCAATTTCAACATGAAGACCTAAACAAAGGCCTCTGGAAATGTAGCAGCTTTCTTGCTTTTGTAACAGATCTGGACTTGAGCGTGTCTTACCTGGTAGAGCTGGCACATGATGAGTACAGCGACCCACATGAAGTGAAACACACTGTTGATGAACATCCAGAACATCCACGGCGAGCAGGTGGCGATCTGGGTGATGTAGAGCCAAAAGCCGTCTTTAGTGTAGCTGGAAGCACAGTGAATCCTCCAGTCTGCAGAAACAGACCACAATCGTATGCTAATAATGCACAAAAATCAGCTAACAAGGTCTCATTTGTTAATATTAATTAAAGGGATAGTTCATCATTTACTCACCATCAAGTCATTCCAAACCGTTATGAGCTTATTTCTTCTGTTCAACATAAAAGATGATATTTTGAAAAACGTTGGTATCCAAACAGTTAACGGTACCCATTGACTTCCACATTATTTTTTTTTCATACTATAGAAGTCAATGGCTACCGTCAACAGGCTACACGCATTCTTCAAAATATATTCTTTTACCGGTTTGAAACATCTCAAGGGTGAGTAAATGATGACAAGACTTTCATATTTACGTGAACTATCCCTTTAATGCATTAACTAACAATCAACCAACTATATTTTACAGCACTTATTAACCCTATTTAATGTTAGTTCACAGTGAGATAATGTTAACAGATCCAACTTTTATTTTAATAATGAATTAGTAAATGTTGAATCTAAATGCTGTTTAAGTATTGTTCATGTTATCAAATGAAATTGATCTACATGTGTTCATCATCTCATTGATCGTGTAAAACTATGCAAACCCAGGTGTACTTACAGCAAATGCATCCGTATATCATCCAACAGATCATACACAACAGGAAGAACAAGTAGCTCATGAAGTAACGGTGGTTTCCACTTCCTGTCCGCAAACAACGAGGAGAAAAAACAGACAAATGAAAGGAATGAGTCATATCTGCCTTTGGCTCACATTAGTTTAATGGGCTTACTTCACAATAGTGAACACTTTCCTAGCCAATCTCTGACTTTTCATGTTAATGTCAGGTGGAAAAGCATGTGAGGTGGATCTTTGGTGGGATTGAAAAACTCACCTACGCAGTTGCCGACCCACGGGCAGTGGTGATCAAACTTGGCGATGCATCGATTGCAAACAGCGCAGTGTTTCGATCTGATTGGCTTCCGTATCTGTGGAGAACAGGCCGTTAAAGTGAGTGTTTTATGTGAAATTGCAATGCAAATCAGACTGTTGAGTTATCAGCTTGCCAACACTGACTGTGTTCAAGCCGCGGTGTGCAGAATGAAAGACGGTCATAATTACCAAACAGGTGCTGCAGAATATGCTGAGATCCAGAGAGCCTGTTTCTGCCAATTCAACTATAGTCTGAAGAGAGAAGAAGAGAAAACTTAAGAAAATGAGAGTGGTGCTTTCCTGTGCATAACGCATCAGTGTTGAGGATGGTTGCTTACTGGCACAAGTTAAAAAGCCCTTGATTATTTGGAGAAATGTAGCAATGGATGCTCTGCGGTGAATGGGTGCCGTCAGAATGAGAGTCCAAACAGCTGATAAAAACATCACAATAATACACAAATAATCCACACCGCTCCAGTCCATCAGTTAATGTCTTGTGAAGCCAAAAGCTGCGTTTGTAAGAAACAAATCAAGGCATTTTAACAAAAATAGTCACTTCTAGCATGCAGCGTTTGGCTTCACAAGACATTAACTGAAGGACTGGAGTGGTGTGGATTATTGTGATGATTTTTTTTAGCTGTTTGGACTCTCATTCTGACGGCACCCATTCACTGCAGAGCATCCATTTGATGAGCAAGTGATGGAATGCTACATTTGTCCAAATCTGATGAAGAAACACTCATCTACATCCACATCTCTACATTGAGATTTTACCTTTTTCTTCTGCTCCTCGGATGCTTTGATGATACCAGGGTCGGACTTCCAGGACTTGCCAAAGTTGTAGAAGAGAGCCAGACTGTTGAGCAGGAAGGGCAGGTGGATGGTGACGAAAGGGAGATGTGTGGAGAGTTAAGGAAGTTATGTTTAATATGAAAGTGAAGTGACATGTGGCCAAGTATGGTGACCCATACTCTGAATTCGTGCTCTGCATTTACCCGTCCAAGTGCACACACACAGCAGTGAACACACACACACACACACACCGTGAACACACACCGGAGCAGTGGGCAGCCATATATGCTGCGGCACACGGGGAGCAGTTGGGTGTTCGGTGTCTTGTTCAAGGGCACCTCGTCGTGCTATTTGAAGGTTGAGAGAGCGCTGTACATTAACTTCTCCCACCAACAATCCCTGCCGGACCGAGACTCGAACTCACAACCTTTCAATTATGAGTCTGAATATCTAACCATTAGGCCACGACTTCCTTAGGCACAGCAGAAGAATCAACAGGGTTAATAGTTTTTTTGGACCAATTAATTGAATCAAACTGTTTTGAATGTATCGTTTGAGACCCACTGATTTAGTGAAAAGAACCTATTTAAAAGAATGATTTAATCACAAATCTTACGACAAAAAATAATAACTGAGCTAGTAGTCAATCAAACTGTGATCCTCTTAAGACATGCAAACTCATTAAAAATCTAACTTCACAAGTTTATTAAATGAGTGAAATGTACTTTCTCTCATCCCGTTTAAACAGAACATACCGTTTGACAAATTACTTTTTGAATTGAGACCAAAAGTGGAATTATGAGCTGCCACATTTCAATGAATTATTTCTTTAAAAATGTAACATTTGCTGTTTGACCTGTGGCTTTGACATCTGGATGCAACACGAGCATCTCCATCAACATATGTCCAAAGAGACACTGACAAATGCAGAAAATCTGTTTCTCCTGTAAGTTTCGCTGAGCTGCATACAGGCAACAATTACAGCAGGGAAAAAAATTCATACAAATTTGCTCAATCCTCAGAGATGCTCTATTGTTGGATGATAAAAGCGAGCAGGATCCACTCAGAGCTCTCGATCTGATTTCAGTGATTTGTTTCTATTCCTGGAGCACCTGAACCCACGGCGGATCTGTGCACGCTAACCATCACTCCACAACCTCCAATTACAGCCACACGAACCACATTTCAGCAGCTCCATTCGAGATGCAGATCCAGACATGAGTCACGTCTTGAGTGGTTTGCTCAGGAGATGAGAAAGTGCTATTTTACCACTAATGTTTGACAGCACAGAAATGCAACATTGTCATTACCAGACAAGAACTCGGCTTTCTTGTGTCTGTACTTGCTTTCTCTCACACCTAATGGTGGGCGTCATGAACAGAATCTTATATCACAGTATGAGTAATTATATATCACAGTCATCATTTATAGCACAATATTCTTATTTTTGCTGGAAATTCAACAAAAACTGTTTATATATATTAAATAATTATAGAGGAATGCCAAATGTTGGGTAATCCAGAAAAATAAATACATCACATGTGAAAAGTGCTCCATCATATTTGATTATTGATGAATTGATGGATCAGATTATTCATAACAAAGACCCCTAACAGGAATAATTCACATAAAAATATAAATGTACTGACAGTGTACTGATCCTCCGGCTTTCCTCTGCAGTGAATGGGTGCCGTTAGGATTGGAGTCTAAAAAGCTGATAAAAACATCACAATAATCCACAAGATGTTAACTGATGGACTGGAGTGGTGTGGATTATTGTGATGTTTTTATCAGCTGTTTGACTCTGATTCTGACGGCACCCATTCACTGCAGAGGATCCTTTGATGAGCAAGTGATGGAATGCTACATTTCACCAAAACTGTTCCCAATTGCATTTATTATTTAGCAAAACCTCATTTTGTGTCCATCTCTCCTGTAAATAATGTAAAGCTTCACTCGGCACCAATAAGCGTGTGGACAGATCTACCGGTATTTCTACCATTGCACAATACATCTGTCAAGCTGCCCAGCCCTTCTCTCACCCACATTATATCACTTAAAGTGTCAAATTCACTACATTTATTGTGCGAGTCACTCCTGATCAAAAGTTACGTAAAAAATTAGACATATCCATGTCAAGCCTGTCAAAGATGATGCATCTGCCTAGACTTTTACACTTCAACACAACTTGAAACAAATTATCTCCAGAAAAACCCACTAACTCAAGTTGGCGTCAGTAAACCGTTTGTTTTCATGAAGTGTGAATGGATGAAAACATTCATTCAGACGCTGAAGCATACCGCTAAACTTCATATTTCTATCATCAGTTCTTTTCATTAAGTCCGTCACACCAAAAGCTTCTCTACCAGATCATTTCCAGATATTTCAACACTGCAAAGTGAGACATTGCCATATAAATTGGGTCACTTCAGCAACCCAGTTTTAAGTTTCATGTCGGGAAAACAACAAAGACAGAAAAAAAGACGTTTTCAAAGGACGATATAAAATTCTTTAGCTCTTGTATAAAAAGCTGACCTGGTTTCCTGCTGCCAGTTCTTATACGTACGTTCATCTGAGTCAACATATAAATGGATGCTTACGTGAATCACTAAGTCAAATGCTGATAAATGATGTTGTGTCAGAAGAACTAAATACAATATTCTGATTAAGTAGGTTGAATCAGCCTAATTGAGTTGCATCAGTTTCTTAGTATAATCATCAAACTGAAAAGGATATCATTCCAGAACCAATAAAACCAGGTGATGTACATCCAGAACTTAGTGGCCAGATAGATGCCCAGAGGAAGAGCACTATGCATGGAGTGATCGAAGAAAGACCTAGAAGCAGAGATCAAATATTAGCCACGATGCTTCTCATTCACATCAGAATGCATTAAAAGGCTGAGCAGCACCACAGATGGGTAATACAGCGTCGTACTTGGACAGACACTGCACGACGAGCCACACCGCTGCATACATCACACCCTTGATGAGCCAGGAGTCAATGTCCAGATCGGCGATAAATCCCATCAGCCAGATCACCAGGAACGGCGTTCCCAACATCACCTTCTGCCTGAAGTCCTGCAGACGGACAGAGAAACGTCTGAGTGCACGCAATACCTTTGGATTTCTCCTTAGTGGTGATTGATCTGTTGCTCTACCTTGTCCATTTTGAGCCGTTTCAGGTACGAGGGACTGTCGTAACCTTTGGCCTGTCTGGCCTCCTGCAGATGATTTATCATCCACACATTTTTCCTCTGTTTGGCCAAATCCAGCGGCGTCTCCCCCTGCAACCAACAGATATTATTAGATGCCATGTACACCAGTGTGGTTATCATTAATTCAATCTATAACTATTATACATATATTAATAATAAAGCCAAAATAAAATAATAAAAAAGTTTAAGTTCAACTTTTAAAATTACTAACTGAAATAAAAATAAAACTATTTTTTTTTTAAATAAAACTTTAGAAATATATATATTTTAAATCATACACATGACAAAAGCATATAACCAAATTATGAAAAATAAACAATTTAAAATGAAACAAGAAAATACAAAAATTAATACAAACTATAATAGCATATAAATAATACAACAATAACACTAAGCAGAAATTACACTATTTAATTTAAAGATACAACATATACTTAATAATTACTGCAATGTATTTTATATTAATTTACTGAAATAATTTGAAAATGAATTTATTTATTATTTGAACTTGCTCACAAATAAGTAAAATAGACTGATTTATACTTTGCATAGCAACTTCTGATTTTGTAATCCCATTATACTATTTTCACAAATAAAGAGGTTTAAAAATACCAACTAAAAGGAAGTAAACACTATAACCAAAAGTTTGCACTAGAATCATATTTTCTCAAATAAAGACCACATAACACTAATTTGACATACAGCACACAGCAAAAAAAGCATTTGTATCTCTAACAACTGGAGTTAGCGAGGTTTGTGGCATTAAATATTTATTAAATGTTAAAATACTTATTAAAAATGCATATTTGCAGAATGCATACAGTGTGAAAAGGTGTTACAGCATTTGCGGTTCAATTATCAGAAATAACGGTTAAATAAAGAAGACATTAAATGGATAGAGATGGAGAATAAAAGTTCTGCATTCAACACTTAGTGGCCAAAAAGAACACTTTCTGGCTGATGCCGATAATAAAAGTACACTTGATTTCAGTATGCTAGTGTAGGACTTTACCTTGATGTTCTGAGCGTCGACATTAGCATTGGCCTCCAACAGCAGGGTGATGACGGTAGTGTTTCCAGCCAGAACCGCCCAGTGCAGAGATGTGTTCTTATGATACTTATCACCCAGATTCACCGACACGTTAAACGTCAGCAACAGCCGTGTCGGGTCAACACTGCAGAAATCCCATCGAATCAACTTTACATCTCGCAACGGCAAAACAATACATTTCCTCTCACAAAACACACGCACCTGTGCATCCGATAAGCCGCCCACATCAAAGGGGTCATGCCATTCTGATCCATCATATCCACATCCTGCAAAATACGACACATAGAAGACTTAAAAGAAAGATCAGACTGAGATCAAACACAGTGTCATCTTTCCTAGAGGTCAAACTTCCATGGATGGAAATGTCATTAACGCCCCCTGCAGGCTGAAAATGGACTAAGCACAACAAAATGCACGATAAATGGACTCTTTAGCACAGGGGTCACCACACTCGGTCCTGGAGGGCCGGTGTCCTGCAGAGTTTAGCTCCAAATTACCTCAACACACCTGCCTTGAAGTTTCAAGTATACCAACCTTGATTAGCTGCTTCAGGTGTGTTTGATTACGGTTGGAGCTAAACTCTGCAGGACAGCGGCCCTCCAGGAACAAGTTTGGTGACCCCGTTTTGCAAAGTATTGAGTGATAGGACATCTTCCTGAGTAGCTCCACCCACAGTGAAACCTCATTGGCTCAAAATCTCAATATTCTGATTGGCTGTGACTTTGCCAGCTTCTGTTTTGATGAGATCAGCGCGCCACAGAGCGTTTTATAAGCGTTGAACAAGTGTACCTGTCCTTTGGCAATGAGATACGCCACAATGGAGGTGTGTCCAAACTGAGTGGCCAGATGCACACAACTGCATCCCTCGCCGTCGATGAGAGAAGGATCAGCGCCGCACTTCATTAACTGCACCACCATGGAGAGATGACCCTGTCTGAATGAGAGAGCAGAGGAGAGGTGTGTGCATTAATAAAACATCACGCACACACTAAACATACATGCAGTACTGGCATACTTGCACTATATACTTACACAGAATAACTGGATAATCTATCACATCTCAAACTATAACGGAGCACAATGCAATGCGCCCTGCTATTTTACTACATGGTTCCTCAAATCTTGCCCCGGGAAACAATGAGTTTAGCTCCAACCCTGATTAAACTCAGCTACCTGTGATTGTCTAATGATCCTGGAGACATTGATTAGCATGCTCAGGTGTGTTTGATCAGGTTTAGAGAGAAACTCTGCAGGAAAGAGGATCTCTTGGGCCAGATTTGAGGATCCCTGTTTAGTATAATATACAGGTATGTACTATTATTGTATTTATTTATTTTACTTAAAAAAAAAAAAAAGTTAATTTCTCATTTTAAATTCAGCTTATTTTTAGTTGAAGTTTTAGTCATTTCTGTTTTGTGTTTTTTATTTCCATTTAGATTTCATTAACTTTAATACTTTAGTTTTTGCAATTTTACACTAATTCTAATTATTTCAGCTAATTTTGTTTTCCCCTTCTAATATTTATATTCCATATCAGCTTTATTTTAATTAACTACAAATGTATTCATTTGAATTTAAGTTGCAGTAATATTGTTTTGCATTGTCATTTTTATGAAATCATTTTTTATATATTTCTATTTAGCTTTAATTTCCTTATGTCAGCTTTAATTTTTATTACACCTTTAAACTTATTTTATTTCAGATAAGTTTCATTTTTCACAAGTTTTCCATCTAATATTTACATTTAATTTCATCTTAACCTCAAATACTCACAGATGGTTTAATTTTAGTTTAAGACATTTCTGTTTTGTTTGTCATTTTATTAGTAAATTTGTTTTATTTAAAATGTACTTATGTGTTTCAGTTTTAGTTTTTGTAATTCAAATTTTTATTTTAGATAGATCTAATCTTTATATTTCCTTTCAGCTTCATTTCAATTACCCAAATTGTTTTACAACTATAATTTAAGTTTGAGAAATTTTGCTCATTTTTATTAGTTTTAGTTTGTTTGTGTTTCTACTTTAACTTGTTTAGTTATTGTAATTTTTAGTACTTCAACTTAAAACATATTTTATTTCAGCTAATTTTAAGTTTTTCATCATTTACATTTGTATTTAATTTCAGCTTTATTTCAATTAACCTTCGATCTCCAGTGAGACGAACAAACCAGAAAATTCTAGTAAAAATATTTTTACACAGATTACTTTGAGGTCATGAAACCACGTTTCTTCATACTACTGAATTAAATAGCACGCAGTATACAGTATAAACGAGGTGGTCTGCAATAAGCAGTATGCTGGGATTGCCTTTCAAACGCACACCTTGTAGCCCAGTGCAGTGGTGTAGAGTTGAGATCTCCTCCCAGCTGGTCGACTATGGCACCTTTAGATATGTAGTACCTAAAAAGAGTAACCGACAGACAGCATTCAGGAGACCAGACGTCTAGGGGTTTATCTTATAGTTGCAAAAGAGAGCAGCGTAAAATGAATGACTTATTAGGAGGAGGATATGTACACAGCCTCGTAATGGGAATTTCAAGCTTTTCTCATCTGAGCGCTGAGAGTAATAATAACTCTATCCATTCCTCTTAATATCGTGAGGAACAATATCCAGGGATCCAGGAGAGAGAGGAGAATGTGTATAAATGAATAAGAGAGAGACGTACTTGACCAGGTCTAAGCGGTTGTTGATTGACGCCCAGTGCAGAAGTGTGACATTTTCTTTATCCGGCTGACGCACGTCATACCCGGCCTCCACCAGCTCACGGCATCGCTCGAATATCCCATACCTAAGCACAAATAGACCTCCAATTACACCATAAAACATCCCCCAACAGCAGCTTTTATACACTGTGTCAAATGTCCTTTTTATTTATCATCATATTTAGTCGACCGGTATTGTTTTAGTTGATTAAAAGTCCTGGAATTTTAGTCTAGTTTTAGTCAATAAAAATAAGCAAACACTCTACATTGAAAACATAAAGTCTTTGTATTGTGACACATAGGTTGTGTAAATACATTTATTCAGCAGCCTCAATCATAAACAAGGTTATTTAGCACTTCGTTTGCCAAAAATTGCTGCTATGTAAATACCCTGTACAACCTGTTTGCACACCCCTGCTTATATTATTATTTAAGTCTACAGTATATTGTCGTGCCCATTTTATTCTTTTTTTATTTCTACCTATCTTTATGTATATTCTCTTGTGTTGTGTTAAATTGAATTGCACTGTCCATTGAGCGGACCTGACCTGACTTACATTTCACTGCAGATTATATTCTGTATAATTGAGTATGTGACGAATAAAACCTTAAAATAATTGATTGAATTTTCAAATGATTAAAAGTAGGGCTGTGCAATTAATCGCATGCGATTCTCGATACAGAATCATGCTGCTCATCTGACATGGTTTTGACGACATGATCATCATCTAGTTGTTTCTGGGTGGGGGATATTTGTGTAAACTGTCTTTCCGGTGTGTGTGTGTGTGTGTGTGTGGACTCACTGGGTGGCTTTGACGATGTCCCAAGTGCTGTAGTCGTCCACGTGGCTCTTGCGGCTGACGCTCTCGCTGTAGTCATGGTTATAGTGACTCTGGGGTTTAATTTCCTGCAGGAGAGAATCAGTCAGTTCATCTCTATAGAGACATCAGATAAAGGATGATGACTCCTGGACACAACGTGTCATACGTACGGTCAGTCTCCATGGAGATGACGAGCTTAAACACACACACACACACACACACACACACACACACACACACACACACACACACACACACACAGAAAGAGGCTTTTAAAGAAACCATATGATGGAAAACAGGATTTTCTTGCTCTTTGATGCAACTAAACGTTTATCAAAACTGCGCAATTAATCATATTTCAACCATGATCGCAATTTCTGCTTGTCTTGATTATTTAAGCATAATAGTCTGTGATATTTGCAATATATATCTCTTCTACATCATTTTATTGAAATAATTTTTGTAATTTATATTATTAATTTCACAGTTTTAGCTCCAGAGTGATGCCTCTTAAGGTCTTACCAGTTTTCAGTACATCGTTTTTTTAATGTAAATTATAAATATAATGAATCAGGAAACCACATAAATTCAAATAAATCCTGCATATTAATTGACATTTTCCTTCTCTTTGCTTACATGAAAGTGCAAATGAGCAATAATGCTAATTAAATGTAAAAACATATTTCTCAAATCAAAACAATCATGATTATAATTTTGAGCAACGTATTGTGATTTATTAGTGATAACTTTTTCCATTGAATCAGTATTTATTAATTTTATTTAGTTATTTATTTAGGCTATTTTATTTTATTTGATAATTTAAATTGTCATTTTATTTTAGATTTTATTTATAATGTTTAATGTTACTTTTTACATTTATTTTATATATTATATTTGAACCACCACCCAAAAATCTCTGTATATATTTAATATCTTTGGTTATTTTAGAACTTCATTATCGCTCAGCCCTAACTGAATCGCAACTGCAAATATAGCTTATTATTTCATTGTTGATGACGTAACTATTATTCATTAACACATTTACTAATCAACCCTTTTTCAGTCCATCTAGGAAAACTATGTCAGTATGCAGAGGTTAATTAATCATAAACTGCTATTTATACATCAAATTAACAGTACAGTAGCAAAAACAGTCAGCTTAATAATAATGGTGAGCAAGAAATCTGTTCAAGAAACTGTGTCTAACATTATAATAAGACTAATAAACCCCTCAGACTGCATGTGCTCACAGGTCACAGGTCAGTGTGTGTGTGTGTGCGTGTCTGTGTGTGTGTGTGTGCGTGTGTCTGTGTCTGTGGTGTGTGTGTGTGTGTGTGTGTGTGTGTGTGTGTGTGTGTGTGTGTAGGCCTGTCGCCATAGTCGATATATTGACTTATCGCACGATATATGGATATGAGCGCGATCATTTTTGGTGCCGCGATATATTGCGACTGATCATTTTTATAATTAAAATAATGATTATATTAATTTTACATAAAATGAATATCACCAACATTTTAGTCGATCGCGCTACCTCCGTCATCTCGTCTGCTCTCTGTGGCGGAGGCGGGGCTTAGGCAGCGTCTCCTCCACACACGCACACACGCACACAGAGCGGACAGCGACAGGTGAAGAGAAGGCGTGAACCCACTGCGTTATAAAGTGTTTCGTGACAACTACAGCCAGTTAGGAAGAACAAGTCCCAATGGACTTGGTTTCAAAGGCCGCAATCTTCAGCTCCGTGTGGGAACATTTTGTCTTTAAGCCGAATGAGAGAGGAGAGCCAATTAACGTGAATGAGCCGGTATGTCGACTTTGTTTAAAAACAGTGGCAACGAAAGAGGCAACACAACTAACCTAAAATCTCACTTAAAACACAACCATCCCACCCAGTTTTTCAATCTGGCAACAACAACTGCAGCTGGAGCTGGAGGGGTCTTCAGACAGTTATCTGTTACAGATGCCTTTTCCGACAGTGTAAATATAAAGCGTAACAGCGTGAAATGGCGCACACTCACAGATAGCGTAACTCGCTATATAGCCAAAGAGATGCAGCCATTAAACACGGTCGAAAAAACTACTTTAAAAAATATGCTGCAAACTTTTTTATTCTTAAGAATAAAATGTTCTTTGTCTTTGAAAGAGTGCACTTGCATTATTATGCTATTATATTGTCATACTGTAATTATATAATCAGTGAAATAAAATTGTCTTAAAATGACAATAATATCGTTTATCGCAATTAATTTTGGTGCAATATATCGCACAACAAAAAGTAGTTATCGCGACAGCCCTAGTGGTGTGTCTGTGTCTGTGGTGTGTGTGTGTGTGTGTGTGTGTGTGTGCCTGTGTGTGTGTGTGTGTGTGTGTGTGTGTGCGTCTGTGTGTGTGTGTGTGTGGTGTGTCTGTGTCTGTGGTGTGTGTGTGTGTGTGTGGTGTGTCTGTGTCTGTGGTGTGTGTGTGTGTCTGTGTGTGTGAGATGGCCAGCAGATGTCCAGAGGATTCAGCTCTATTGATTGGGGGTCTCTGTCCATTGTATTAAAAGCCATACTGACCTGAACCTCCAGCTGTACGTTGTACACCAAACCCTTTTTTTCCAGAAAACCTTTATTTATTTATTTTATTTTATAATTGAATTTAGTATAATATTTTTTATGTTTTATTTAATAAAATGTATTATTATTTTTACACAGTTAATTTTATAACCACTGCTGAAGGAGTCAGGACCACTCAAAAACGTTTTTAAATGTATAAAATATTCATTGTAAACCAAAATAATAAACAAAATATTATTATAAATTAGTGCTGGGCGGTATACCGGTTCATACCGAATACCGGTGTTTATTTTTCTTATGATATGAATTTTGAAAATACCGCAATACCGGTGTCATTTAAATAACGCTCGGAATGCGACACTGTTACAGAGGGGTCTATTTTCACTATTGCATTTAGGCGAGGATACAGCTGTATGTGTTACTAAGCGTGAAAGTTCCGAAACTGAAGCACTAGTAGAATGTGAAGAGAGATAATAACAAATATCCACCGTCCGCTGCATCAGCTCCCGCGTCTCTCACACACTAAAGTTCTCCGTCGATCTGAATTCCCTTCAATTGCAGGGTTCCCGCCTTCTTAAATTCACTTTTCATAACTTTAAGACCGTAAATACGCTTACATTTCTCAAATAGTGTTATAGATGTCTTGATTTTAGCTTGAATAGGTCTTAAATTAAGGAAAGACGAGGTGTATTCAGTCTGTTGAGGGGGGTGTGATCAAAGCCTGGAGTGGATTAAAGCACGTTCCTCTCTCCGCTCTAAGCGTTCTGTAATCACTCTGCTCTGGATCCACTCCGGGTTTTACATTCCCGCTCACGGAAAAAAACTGCTCCGTGTTCACTCCATTTAAACATTATCAGGGATAACTGAGGGGAAATAAACTTGTAGCGCACTGTTGTTGTTCTGCGGAACACCAAAAATCATCCCCGCCTCGGCTGCAGTTTCTCACTGACAACATAGTAACGCCACTCGCATCATTCACAGTCGGGTTCTTAGCAGAGAACACAGAGCAGAACTTAAATTGCGGCTATTAATAATAATTATACTCATTCCCGCAGGTTCCGACAGAATGTATCACATTTGCACGTGCTTTTGATTCTTGAGCTCACTCACGCGCTCTCAATTTCTGTGCGCCCACAGATCGCGATCAGGAGAGTGACAGCTTTTAATAATTATAAGGGGAGTTAGCAAATGTGATATATTGATTTCATACAACAGATCAATAAACAAGTACTGCATGATTTTGCTCTATATCATCAACGAAAATAGTTCCAAATAAAGTTACAGCTGAGCCGTTGTGCATCTCTAAAAGCTCATTTATATTTAAAACATTAATGTCCACAT
Source organism: Gymnocypris eckloni scoliostomus (assembly GCA_027564155.1). Taxonomy (NCBI): domain Eukaryota; kingdom Metazoa; phylum Chordata; class Actinopteri; order Cypriniformes; family Cyprinidae; genus Gymnocypris; species Gymnocypris eckloni. The sequence continues at coordinate 7,333,271 of CM050432.1, read as the reverse complement.
GAATCTATGAATGTAATTGCACTCATGCCACCTCTGAGACACCCCTGAAAATGTACGTTCAAGCCACGTTTGTGTTCTTCTGTGCCACCTCTGTAGTACAAATACATTTTTTTATTAATACTAATTTCATGATTAGTAACTTATTTGTCGTATTGTACTTATTATATTGTTTTAAATATACATTTTAAAAAGCTTATAAACATACATTTTTTTATTTGACGTAGATGAAAATTATGCCATTGCAAAGGTAAAAAGAAAATACCCCTGTAAGTCACTTTAAGGAGTCAAACGTCACCTCGTATTCGGAAGGCTAATTTTTTTATCAGAATTTTTGTATTATTGATCAGAAGGCGCTCCTAGATGTTTTTAATTATGAGGACAAGCGCTCCTAATTACAAGAAGAAACACACCTCTCTTAAACTGTGTGTGACTGTAGCCGTATGGCTGTGGAATGGGGTTTGGCCGAGGAAATATTTACAGTCAAAATATTTTTTTTTGCTTTAACCCCTGTATTTAGTGTGGACTTTTTCTACAATATTCACTCGTCATGACACTAAAATATGGCATTCTAAGTCAATCTACTGCAGTTTTTCCTCAGTCAGTAGAAAATGTGGTTAACACCCGGTCATCCATGGGAAAAAAAATACCGTCATATACCGTGAAACCGGTATAATTTAGAAAAATACCGTGATATAAATTTTTGGTCATACCGCCCAGCTCTATTATAAATCAAATATTATGATATAAGACTACAGACATTATTACTTACCATAAGTTTTTGAAACACCCCATATTTAAAATAGACGTGTAAAATAAGACCTTCTAGCAAAATCTTGAACACCCACAGGACACAAGTGAATCCTGGCAAACACACCGAGATCCGTGTGTGTGTGTGTGTGTGTGTGTGTGTGTGTGTGTGTGTCTGTGTGTGTGTGTGTGTCTGTGTGTGTGTGTGTGTCTGTGTGTGTGTCTGTGTGTGTGTCTGTGTGTGTCTGTGTGTCTGTGTGTGTCTGTGTGTGTGTCTGTGTGTGTGTCTGTGTGTCTGTGTGTGTGTGTGTGTCTGTGTGTGTCTGTGTGTGTGTCTGTGTGTGTGTCTGTGTGTGTGTGTGTCTGTGTGTCTGTCTGTCTGTCTGTCTGTCTGTGTGTGTGTGTCTGTGTCTGTGTGTGTGTCTGTCTGTGTGTGTGTGTGTGTGTGATGCCAGGCCAGCAGAGACATGAGACACACACACACCAGTCACAGAGATGCACACATATAAAGATGATAAACTGGAAAACACAGTAAACGATAATCCTGATTTATAATCAGTAGCATTTCAAACAATCATTAGAAATGCTGATAAACTCATTAGTGAAGCGTAAACAGACGGGACAGAGACTCAGAGTAACACGTGTCAGTAATAGGCAAGAACCTGCACACTTGCACCCAAAACCACTAAATACATAGCCCTGTGACTCTTGTTGTTACCTTCACAAACACAGCGCACACCGATCCGTGTAGACACGATTACACACATTATCAACACAAAGATTCATCCAGCAGACACACGTCCAGAGAAAAGCCTAGCGAGGTCATCCCAATCCACAATTACCCTACAGCAAAGCATCCCTAATGAGAATCTGCGTGAAGAAGAGGATAAACAAACGGACAGCGCAGTCACATCTTTATTAAAGGCTCTTCTAGAGGTCAGAGGTCAGTCCAACAGCAAGTACATCTAAATGAGGTCATCCATCAAGATTTAAAGATAAAGAACAGAAACACAACATACAGCCAGAACCCTGCTGAAACAGATCTAGCTGGCTGAACCATGCCCTCTGAAATCAAGACTAAACGTTTAGTCAGAAATATATGAAATGTATAACGGCCTGCGATTTCGATATGATAAATATTATCATCTTTAACTTTAAACATACTTAACACATGAATGTTCAACAGGAAGCAATATCAACCGTGATTTTTAACATTTATTCAAATAATTTCTTCAATAATTATAAATAAATAAAATGTCCATTATGATACCTGTACAATGTAAAGCATATATATATATATATATATATATATATATATAACATTACACATCCTCATTTAAATAAAATGTTATGCAATAACATTTTAATTTATGCATTGAATAAATTAAAACAACTGTAAAATTGAATAAACAACTTATAAATAACTTGATAACAAAATCAGTAAAATAAACAGATTCATGCTGTATTAACTCTATTATAATATTTTTTTCGCAAATAACGAAACAGTTAAAAACACAAATAAAAAAAGGACAAACGCTGCAACCATCAGTTAACTCATTAATATGGAAAGTTTGTGTGCACCGGGAATCACATTTTCTCAAATAAAGACTATGTAAGGCTAATTTTACATACAGTACAGGTGAAATATGACATGAATATGACATATCGGCAAAATAGATAGATGAACGCAGCATAGTTAGAAATCATTAATATTACGCTCACATCTCACTACTACGTTCTTATTGCTGTCAAAATAAAAGTCCTGTCACTGTCAAAATAACAGCTGGTCATCGTGCCAAAAATATATATATATATATTGGCCAATGATATATATATATATATATATATATATATCAGTCAACAGCAATTCACATTATATTTATTACACATATTTAACAAGTAGCCTACAAAATACTAGCATTCCAGAAAATAGAGAATCATATTTTCTCAAATAAAGACCAGGTAATGCTAATTTTACACACAGTACAGTGACAAATAACATGAATATGACATATTAGCCAACTGGATAGCGCGCGACACTTTCAAAATAAAAGCTGCTTATCATAAAAACGTGCAAAATATCAGCTGATATATATATATATATCGATCAACAACTATTCATTTTTTATTTATAACACATATTTGTACAGTATGCTAGTATTTCATTAGAAAACACGGCAGGCTAAATGTGGCACAAACGCAGGGTAGAATAAACTGAGGAGCTCTCTGTGCACTTAATGTGCACTTATCCAAATCCATAAGTCATACGCATTGCATTAATGCAGGTTATTATATATAATTTCAACGATCAGAGAAACAGATATGTTATGCAAGACGTGTCAGTCCTGAACAGCTAAACAGAACTGATCAAATGAGCAGCAGAGAGATTCAGCATCATTTATAAAGGTGTCTGGTTGTATCATTCAATAGTTTTGCACCTGGTATATCAGACAGAGCAGATGGTCTGATTCAATACGGACCTAAAGTTCCTCCCGCCAGCGAGGAAACGAGCGGTTACAGCATCTGTGGGACCATGTGACACACACTGGCTTCCTATTAAAACAGGAAGACATTCAGCTCTGGAGAGCGTGTGCTTTATCAACAGCTTATGTTAATTACATCAGCCATTTATATCTTTAGTTCATGTCAACATCCGTAACAACATGTCTGGACTGAGCATCAACAGTCATCGAGAAATGATATTCACACGGTCAATGCAATGCCACAGGCATATATCATAAAGATATGTCTCGAAATTAAAGATAGATTATTTTATCTCAGAATAAACATTCTTTTTCATTATTTGTAGAAAGACTTCACATTTCTTTGTCTGTTTTAACATATAAAGCCACAAAAGCAGAAGTACAAAAGAAATCACACCCACAGGCCACTACGTAGAAATACCGCGGAAAATGTCAATGCCACAAAGCTAAATCCGTTGCACGCAAAGCGTGGCTTTTCCTCCAACACCTCCGGCATCTCATCTCATCTCATCAGCAGACACACACCTTTACTTTGACCTCTGAACATCGTCTTTGCAGAACAGCTCAGGTCTGATCTGACAGGTGATGTAAATGACTGGCTCTTCACTATATGACTGTGTGGCCCTAAAGCCACCCACCCAGGTGACAAAGGGCCAAAGCATCTGAAGGGAACGAGATCCTGTGGACTTTCCTCTAGTTAACAGCGTTGATTAATTAAAGACAAATGCACATATTGTGTCTTTCATAGTAGAAGGGCTTCCTTCGGCTCTGGTGAGATTTTCACCGCACGATTGCATCATACAATATTGTGTCATTTACATTTATGCATTTAGCAGAAGCTTTTATAGCGACTTACAGTGCATTCAGGCTATACATTGTTTCATCAGTATTTGTGTTTCCTGGGAATTGAACCCACAACCTTTGCGCTGCTAACACAATGCTCCACCACTGAGACAGGAACAATCATGCAATAGTTTTTATTGATCTATTTTAGGGCTGGGCGATAAAACGATAACGATATGTATCGCGATAGACACGTGAGCGATATCAATAAAAAATTTGTTCGATAAAACGTTCGATATTTTGTATTCTTCGTCGGAAGAAAACAGCGGTTGCGAAGCAAGTTTGGTTGCATTAACAAAGGCACTCGCTCTCTGGTAACCTAGCAACGTAGGGAGTGACACGCTAACAGCCAATCATGTAACAGTATCAGTTTGGTTGCGCCATATCGTTGTCTCGTGCTGGTCTGCTGGATCCCTTTTCATAAGCAGAAAATGAGTGCCGCAGCGAGTGAGGAAATTGTAAATAAAAGAGGAAAAGTCAGCTCGCCTGTATGGCAGTTTTTTGGATATTATAAGTCTGACCGTAGTCAGACCAATGTCGTCTGCAAGCCATGGAGAGGTACTGCATCAGTGCCTTATGGCAAAGAATCTAAACGGTACAAAGATATAACGGAGGCAGTGGCATATCATATAGCCAAAGACATGCTTCCGCTCCGCTTAGATAATTGTTAAGTTTTCATTGTGACTTTAGACTTATGTTTACATTTTAATTATTTGAGTTTTCCATGGTTGTTGACATTTCTGTCTTAATAACTGAGGGGATTATGATCGGAGGAAGGTTAAGCTTAAAATAAAAATGTTTAAATGTAATATATTTTTCTCCTGGTCCTTATTTTAAATGGGTCATAAAAAATATCAATAATTATCGATATCGACCGATATGAAACACTGATATCGTGATACAGTTTTCAGCCATATCGCCCAGCCCTAATCTATTTTCATTTTATTTAAAGTGTTAGTAACTTTGTTGTGTAGTTTTGTCATTCGTTTAACTAACATATCATTAGTGTTATATTAGTATCATTGCAATACAAATACAAAATATTGAAAATTTTGTGTTTTTGTCACTTTCAGCATCATTGAGATATTGAATGGATGAGTCTAATAGTTTTTTTATTAGATTTCATTAATTTATTTTCATTTTAACTAACTTTTAAGCAGTGTGTTTTTGTCATTTTTATTCATTTTTTTAAAACACTAACAAGACATCTGTTATTTGATTATACTTATGATACTGTATACTATGTACACTTAAACTATACTTTACAAAACATTATTTTCTTTCTCTTTTTAAACATGTCTATGTTTCTTCTCATTATTTTTATTTCAGTTTATTTATTTTTTACTACATAAGTACTAAATCAAAATGAGAAATGTTTTCTTTGTAATTAGCTGAAGCAAAATAAGTGTAACGTATTAATTTAATTAAATAAATGTAGTCTTAGTTTTAACTTTACTAAAGCTGCTTCCTATATGAATGTGCGTTAGGTTTTACTTCATTCACGTCCCACAGTTTTTCCACAATCAGCAAAACAGCAACTGGAACAAATGCTCAAATATTATAATATAACCTCTTGATAATCCATCACAGAACAAATTATGAGGACAGCTGAACTATTTATATCAAACGGCCACATGCAAAACACCATCTCTCAAACACCAGGGCACATAGCAGACGGCAAACATACATAACATAGTCTTCAGCAAACTTTGAGCAAATATTGTGCATATGCTTCTGTTATTAAATTGTATAATGTCAGCCTTTGTCACCATGCTCTGCAGATATCAGTATAAGCATTGGTCATTTAAAAGGTTGACCACATCGTATTAATATATTGTGCATAACTATAAACACTGCAATAAAATGTCTGCTGAGATCTTCCTTTCAGTCCAACATGTATGAGCAAGCTGTCTCACTACACACCAGCACTGAGCTCACACTAAAGAGTGAATGCAATTCATTTTCACTGAATGCATTTGTGAGGTGTCATGTTATAATTTAGTACTGAACCTCAGAGGAGGTGTCCAGTTTATCCATCATATATTACACATATAAAACTCTAGGTCTGCGAGAAGTATGTTTCATGCAAACCTCCCAACATCAACACATTCTGTCAATATCACGTAAATCACCCATTGCAGCACTGGTAATAACATTTATATATGAATTATTAGAGAAAATATAAGAGCTTGCATATAACTGACAACAATGACAGCCCAGAAACAGATCTGTCATTATATTAATTTCACCATAATGCAGTCAAACGCACTCCGAGAGTCTTCTATGGTGTACTAAAGTCATATTAATAAAACAATACGGCACAATCAATGCTCAAATCTGAGGGTAAGTGAATGCAAATGATGGTGGTGTTTGTGAATGTGTCCGATGCAAACGCAGCACTAAACACTGGATATCTCCACAAATATGCTAATGTCACGTTAGTCACTGCACAATATGGAGAAAAAACCATCTCTGCATTTAAAATATGAGATTAGACATGCGATAAAACGAGAACTAAAATATAATCTATGAATGTGAAGCGCTAGCGTTAGCAGCAATGCTATTACGCAGCAGTGGGGGGGTTTAGCCCCTCTCCTTCATTGTGAGAAGCTAGCGGGAGAAATAACGCTTTTACTGGTCGTGAAAACACTCCGGCGTGATACAGCTGGATACAGCCTGTGTGTTTTACCTCGGGGTGGAGGATCGGGACGCATCCAGTTTCCTCAAATTCATCCAGAGCGTCCGCCATCTTGCTGCTCGACCACGCGGAGCATCACGGGAAAAACATTTAGGGGGCGATTACAGGAGAGAAGCGCGCGTGCACGAGGAGGCAGAGCGCTCGTGCACGTTAGATTTGACATATACAGTTGTGACCCTGGACCACAAAAACAGCCATAAAGGTACATTTTGTGCAATTGAGATTTATTCATAATCTAAAAGCTGAATATATAAGCTTTCCATTGATGTATGGTTTATTATGAAAGGACAATATTTATCTGAGATTCAATTATTTGAAAATCTAAATATTGAGACAACTGCCTTTAAAGTTGACCAAATTTAGTTCCTAGCAATGCATATTACTAATCAAAATTAATTTTTGATACATTTATGATAGGAAATTGACTAAATATCTTCATAGAACATGATCTTTAGTTAATATCCTAATGATTTTTGGCATAAAAGAAAAATTGATAATTTTGACCCATACAGTGCATTGTTGGCTATTGCTACAAATATACCCCAGCGACTTATGACTGCATTTGTGCTCCAGGGTCACAGTTTCATGACCAGAATAAAGCGCTTTTAGAGTCGGGAGTGATGTATATCAGGGTTATATATTATATATTACACTAGTAATAACCTATTGGTATTAGTTTTCGAGTTTAATTGGCAAATTCAAAATTATCATATTGTGTTATGAAAATACCAATAATATACTATTGTTTTAAATATTATGAAACATTTTAAATAATTTTTAACTTTTAGATTTGTTTTCAGTTTCAGAGACCAATAGCTTATGGAGAATGCAAATAATGAATGAAATCTGTATAAAATATAAAGTTGGTTTTGTTATGATTATACCAGTAATGGATATTGTTTTAGTCATTTTTTTTTAGATTTTTGTATTATTATTATTAGTTTCAGAGAGCAATAGCTTATATATAAAATAGCATTAATTAATTAAATCTGTGTTAATTGCAGAAAATAAGCTGAAACATGTATGACTAAAATATTTAGCGGACAAAAAATTAATAAAATAACGTATTTTCTATTTTATAAACTATAAAACCAAGAATTACATTTCCAAAAGAGAAATCAGGAATCATGCAATTGAAAATATCCAGATTTTTCACCCTAAGTTTTAGGATTAATCAAACTAAATATACATATTTACTGTTTTAAAATAAATACATCCCCAAACACCAAAGAGACATGAATGGTCATACAATAGAAGATAACTCATATGTTTTCCTTGAGTGTCTTATGATAATTAGCCTACAAGACCAAACAAATCCTCAGTTTGCAGATCACAGAAAGAGCAATGTGCGTCAATATGTATCATTTAAAATGTATTTTGTATTTTCTTAGACCAAACCCTCACTTTGGGATAATCGATGTCATTCTGCTCTAATAACAGATGCTTAAGAGTTAATTAATTGACCTGTATTACTGTCGATACATTACGTCATCGACCTACATTACCACTTTCTTTCTTCTTCTTTTCTTCTCCTTTCTTTATTTTTGTTATATATATACTAATCTACAGGTCTGAACAAGTGCGCGTTCAACTTTAGGCAGGTCCATGTCAAATCTGACCTAAACTATGAAACCAGTTCACTCTCTATCTAGCGATATTTTGCTCATTCGTGGAATCAATGTGCTTATGTAATAACTATCATCAAATGGTTTATTTTGACGCTCACTACCACACGGTGGCAGCCTTGGATTGCTTACATTTTTCTAGTCTTTTCTATGTTTTTTTTTTACAGTCTATGGTTTATTTAGTATGCTGTGTTAACCCAAATAAACGTTATGTGATAAAACATGCCAAATCAGGTCCACACCAAGAGTAAACTGCTGATATCTGTGTCAAATATTGTATTTTACTGTACTGTACACGTCATAACAATGTTTTATTTACTTTAATATGTAAAAATAAATAAACACGTAACTGTTAACCTTCATATGATAGCGTTACATGATCATCAGTTTCACGAACCGTTAGACTTTTAATATGATTTTTAAAGACCCTCCGCCTAACAGCTGATCTGAGATCAGTCTGAATGTTGAAGTTAAACTGACGTGATCCGGCGTTCCATCTCAGAGAACTGATCCTAGACCTGCTGCTTTCGCGTGCTAATCGAGCGTCGATCCCTCGAGCGCGACAGGCAGAACTCAACGATCGCAGATAAACACTAACCAGTCTCACAGAGGAAGCAAGACAGACGAGGGAACGAATACGTGCGGCCGTATCGCAATTCAGGGCTTTTATATAGCATCAAAACGCGTTTACTGTTCACAGTTAAAACGTTTAAGACCGCCCCTGCGCGAATAACTGTCAATCTGCGCCAAATCACGTCCGAGAAGTTTAAACCGTTTGCTGATGGACTGACAGACGGATTCTCCTCAGACGACGCAATCTTCACATTTTGCCTCATTCTCTCAAGCAAAAGCCTCTGTTTTCCCTCAGGAGGACTTCGAGTGGACAATTAAGGTTAGTGTTTATGTTTTTTAATTCTGTATTTACACACATATAACCCGTAAACTGCACTCTGTGGGCTGTGTCCCAAAACCTAATAAGCTAACGTTAACGTTACCCATCTAGACAGCATATTTGAGCATCATAACTAAGCTCGTGCGGGGTTTTGGGCGGGAATCATTTATTCAAGCTACATATTTGAGCATTATAGAGTTCAATATTATTCAAAAGACAGCAATCTGCCTATCTAGATAGTATTTTGGTCACCTACAGTAACGTTACAGCGCATTCACCATTACTATACAACAACATATCATGGAAATCACACTAGTGCCAGTGTTTCGGACACGTCCATTATTGTAATACCATGGTATTTCTTAAGTACCTGAAATGAAGCAATGATGTGGTCTAGTTAGGTTTTTAAACGCAAGCTGATCTTGTTGATACACACAGGCTCTTAAGCATCCTCCTCCATCATTTAACGTTAGATCAGATTTTCTGATCATTTTGTTCCTAAATGTCTTAAAATCCTCTTGAACCGGTTGAGTTACGAGGTTTAATGCAGTGAGCATGTATGTTATGTAAGCTGAGCTGACGTGACACACTCAGGCTGCTTTTGTTGTTAAATAATATTTATCTATGCAGACATCCTTCATAAATATTTACAAGGGTTATTTATAGTTCACGACAAAATACCATTGTTATGAAAGTGCAATCATAATAAATAAATATGGGGTCAAGTGTTCTGCGCCTTTTCAGAAAGTACCATGATATGACTGCACAGCATCACCATTTTTACAACATCAGATTTCATGCAATTTTATTATATCCCTTAAAGTAACAAATTTAACATTAAATAATATGGTAATCAAGCACTATCAGGCTGTATGGAAGTACAGTGTATTATCGTCATCATTAGTAAACCATGCAGTTTTATTATTATTGTACAGGACACTGTCACTTTTTAACATTTTCATTATATTATTTTAATAGTTTTCTTATAGTATATTTATTATAAACTGTAACAAATTGTTTTCTGAAGTAATAAATAAAACAAAGATTGTTAATATTTTACAGGAAGATACACGTTTATTTATTTTTCTTCAAAATGGCACATTTCATTCAGTGTTACTTGACATTTCTTTGCCATTTCTGGTTAATTTTCTAGTGAAAATAGTATTTTTGTAATGTAGTATAGTATTTTCACTGTAGTAATTATGATAATTTGGACGAAACATGATAGATTTCTGTCTTTTTAATACTCAAATAAATCTGGTGCAAAGTTGACCACAACATGTTGATTTATTGTTACTATATATTTACCTCATCCTATTAATGTTTTCATTGTGGTAAATCTCCAATTATCATGATAATATTCTAGTATAGTACGACATTATAGTAATACAGTAACTAAATAGTATCATAAGCAGCTAATTACAAGTGAATTAGGTTTTAATGACATGAATTTGACCACAAAACATACTCTGATTGACACTGTTTAGTCTGTGTTGTTGTTGATGTTTCATTAGACGAGAATGGATACACAACCAAACTCGTGTGTTTCTGTGTGTCTTTGACCTTTGCGTAAACATTCATGTTTCCTCTTCCCTTTTCGAGGCGGGTTGGTGTCTGTGTCGCTTTGTTGAAGTGAGGTTGTGAGATGTTAGGTGTAGCACCTGTTAGAGTTTCCTAACAATGCATGTATGTTATATTTAATCTAAACATGTAATCCTAAACCCGTATTGTTAGTGTGTCGTACACCTCTGACGTTTGACTCTGACACAGATCTGTGTTCAAGATATACACTTCAGAAGTGTCTTCGTCATTATGCATCGTCATTTCAAAAGATTGTTTGGTTGGTATGAAAGCGTGCACGTGTATGACTCAAACACAACATCATGAGAGACAGGGATCGTTATTTGCCTGTCAAATAGAGTTTCCATTCCTGTGTTGTTGTGCATTACTGATGCTGCTGGTGTGTTTGGCATCTTATTTTGCATAGTGTTAGCAGCTGAGGACACACTCCAGGTTGATACGTCATTGTTGTCCAACTATTTCTAACTCATTTGCAAGGAAGAAGCTTGTGTCTGGAACTTGTTTACCGATTCTTGACTATGGGAACGTGGTGTATCAGCATGCCTCCTCTTTATCTCCTTGCCTCTCTGGAAGCTGTGTATCACGGTGCTTTAAGATTTATTACGGATTGTATATTTTCTACACATCATTGTAGACTATATAATAGAGTTGCCTGGTCTTCACTTGCTGTTCGAAGGCAAATGCATTGGTATTTATTGATTTACAAAGTTTTTTGCCATCCTATCTCTGTTGTTTGATTCACCAAAAAGTGGTTGTTAACTATTCATTGCATTTATAATCTTTATGTACCTTCAGCTGCATCTGAATATGCTGCACCGTCAGACTGGATCTCTCTTCAAATGAATCAGTGTCTCTTAGTAAATGTAAAACACTTTTGTGTGCAATAGAAAATGATTGAATGATTTGCTAATGCTATAATATTTGATTATAGTGATTAGGGGTCGACCGATATGTGTTTTTCAGGGCCGATACCGATTATTACAGATCAAGTAGACCGATAACCGATATTTTGAACCGATATACGTGTCTGGTGTAAAATGAAAATGAATGCCAAAATTAATAATAACAAGAGCTCTGACAAAAACGTTCTTTAAATGCTTTTAAACATGTCTTTAATTCTGAAAACTGTTAATAACAACAACATTAAATAAACAGTAATATTAATAATAACATAAGTGCCGGGATCACCCAGAAGCATTCTGTAAACATTTTGTAAAACTTAAAGTAAACGTATTTAGCGTGTGTGTGATTATTCTCAACAAAAGTTGTAATAATTGTTGTAGTTGTATTACGTATACAGTAATATATTCGGCTAAACCGAACTTATATTTTGACAGGTTGCCATGACGACCTTTTAGGTTTCTGTAGTCTATGTATATATGATATGACGATCGTTTTACTCAAATGAAACGGTCAAATGCTCATCAAGTGACTCTCGAGCAGTTCTGGGGATGTTGTTCATGTATTTATGTCCTCATTTATGCTGAAAACACCGCGAGCATCACGCGCTTCAGTATGTGTGTGTGCAGTACACGTAGGCTAACCATGTTCCGTACACTTTTCGCCCTTCCGCCGCACTCCGGCGACCACTCCTCCATTGTTGAAAGCAAGACAAGCATGTTTGTGTGATCATTCTCTGGGGGAATACCCATTGGACAGACTACACTTTGATTGATGTCTTTTGGACCAATAGTTTTTGAGAAAAGTGGGGAAAGTACCGCCTCCACACGTGTGCGGAAGATGAGAAGCGTTAACGGTGTTCCGTACAGGCTACAATGATGTTCCGTACAGAGAGCATACTTTGCATTTAACGTATCAAATGTGAGATATTTATTTATTTTAACTGAAGAAAACAAGATTGCAATGAATAAGAAAGGTGAGTACCTTTTGATTTGTTTTAAAATGTAAGTTATTTGCTGCTTTAATAAGCTAGAGGAGCATGCGAGCTAGGCAATTGTGTCGTGATAATGATTGTCATGTGAGTTAAGCATGAACCATGTGAAAATAGTAACATTTTGTAAATAAAGTTACCACATCTTTCAAAACACAAACAAGGGCAAACAATTTGAACTGATTCAACATATTTAATGATTAACCAATGTGATTACAACACATAAACGTGTGTGTGTGTGTGTGTGTGTGTGTGTGTGTGTGTGTGTGTGTGTGTGTGTGTGTGTGTGTGTGTGTTGTTTGTTTGTTTGTTTGTTTGTTTGTTTGTTTACTACTATTTACATTCAACACTAATTAATAGAAATTAACATGTTACATTTCTGTGTGCATGATTTGCATTGTGTGTTTACAACTATTTACATTTAACACTAAACTGATTAAAAATCACTTCCATCTGCAGATTGGGAGCACTCTCACCACCTAAGAAAATAAAATGTATGTAAAACTCATTAATACACTTGAAAAGAAATGCAAGTAGCTTAGATGATTAATTATCATTGTATCAATGTCAAAATGACCTGGGTTGTGTCCGCAGCAGCCCTGGACAGAGGAAAGATGCCAGCCTTGCAGAACCCAGCCTTGACATTTTGGACTGACTGCAGTGGAGAGCTGAAAACCGCTCGCACACAAAATCTTATGAAATTGTTTTTGTTGTTGTATTGTTATTATTTTTAATACAATTCTATAATCTTATTATTTGAATGAAAATTGCATAATCTTATTTTAATAACTTATGTCTGAATATCATGTCATTGTGTTTGACTGTTTTTATGTTTGCATAATTTTTTATGAAAAGTTGGCAATGAAATAACGTTACAATCAATTGACTTTTAGCTCATGTTTAATTTAAAGCATGACCATTTAAAATGTTAAAACATAAATTCCATGTAACTGTTAAGTTAACGTTGATTTAATTGATCCTTTATGAATATAAACATCATCTCTGATCGCAGGATGATGAGCAAACAGCGCCTGCTGCACGTCTCTCAGGCGGAGGGTGGCGCCAAGTGGTCGCCCACAATTGACGTTTAAATATTCCCTTTTCAAAGCATTTATTCAAACAAAAGGTTACTTATTTAACAATTTATGATAACAATATTCATTTCATAAAGGCTGTAATACTGTGAGATGAATAATTTCAATTAAAATTGACATTTTCGCTGCTCTGGTTGTCTCCCCTCCCAAGCGGCATTCTCACGTTTAGCTTGCCTACCTTCCATTTTCAAACGCAGGGGGCGCTTCTTGCAAACTTACTGAAATCTCACAGAAACAAATGGTGGGAGGGTCTCTGTCGTCATTGGGGGTGAAAGAGGGGGGATTGAAGTTGACCCAGATGTATTTTTTATGTATGACCCGGAAGTATTTATTCAGCGATCGCCGGTCAAAGGTAATCTGTACGGAACATCGTTAGTGTACGGAACATGGTTAGCCTACGTGTTAAATGAAACCGCACGTCTGTGTCATTCATTAACAGAGATGCAGAACATGCAGGATTCATATTTAAAGTGTTTTTATGACTTAATATTTATAGATACTAGTCCATAGCGAGTCGATTTAAGTGTACTGACCTACTGTTGATTAATTCATCCAAACTTGACACATTCCGCGACATTCCGCGTTATCGGTAAATTCCATTATATGACTGCATTCCGCGATTCCGCCCGCATTTTCCGTATCGCGGACATCATGGGTTATATTGAGGTGTTTTGCTACTTCAGCAACGTCTGCTGCTGCTTTACCTTTGAGAGACAACTGATGCGTGATCACTGAGGCAGCTCCAGTTAGCATGTGCTCTCGGTGTGAGACTGCCTTCAGTTTTCCGCGTTGATTCGGACTCGTGACTCTCTACATATCAGATGAGCGGTGGGCGGAGATTGCTCTCAGAGATTGAGAGATCGCCTCACTCTCACAGAGTGTTGAGCTCAGACAGGCTGCATCGAGCCAAATAGTGCATTTAAACATTAAATAGTTTCACCTGTATTATTTATTCACCAATAAATAATGTCACCTGTAAATAGTATGTTTGTTTGCATAAAAAAAAATATATATATATATTATCGGCAAATCTGTTTTTAAAATGGCCGATATCGATAATCGGTAAAATGCTTAATATCGGCGCCGATAATCGGTCGACCCCTAGTAGTGATGTACTGTTTTTTGTTGTATGTGTATTTGTATAACTGGGACGCCTATCTTGGCCAGGACACTCCTGGAAAAGAGATTTTTAATCGCTGGTTAAATAAAGGCAAATACATTTCTAAAGATGAACTGAAAAATATTATTTTGATAAATATCCAATCAGTGTTGGGTTTAATGCATCACCTGTATTTAATGACTTTTTCTAAATAGTAAAGTAAAGGATTACTCCTAATTTAAGTACAGTTACTTCTGATGTAATCGCATTACGTATCTATAGACAAACAATTCTGTGTAAAACAAGTGGATTTGACGTCTAACATTAATATTTATGTTTTCAATTCTAACCTCCCGTACACACTTTGAGTTCAAGAATAATTTATGCAGTTTTCATGAATTTATATGAAAGAATTAAAGGAGCATTTCATGTCTACATTTGTAATGTTCAAGAGACCGAGGTTGATATGTGATTATTAATAATTACACCGTTGAAGATGTAATAGCTAGTAATTAATTACTTTTTAGAGTGACTTACTCAACACAGCAACCACTTATCCTTCTGATAAAAGATCTTAATTATTGAGAGTTATTGTTATGATGTCAGTATTGCAGTTGCATTTATTTCTATATTTAAAATAATGAAATAATATAATTTATTTAACATTATTTATATACAAATAATAACTTAATTATAATATAAATAGAATATTAAATAATTATATATATGATTGTTTTTGTATTTTAAGTTTTAATTTCAAGCAAAAAAATTTTTTATTTCCTAACAAATAATAGTTAATCGTTGGATTCCTACAAACATACACGATCAGTGTAGCCTGATTCACAACGAATGTAGGGCTGCAACTAACGATTATTTTGATAATCGATTAGTTGGTCGATTATTATTTCGATTAATCGATTAATCGGATTAAATCAAATTATGTTATTTATTGACAAAATACACACAATTCCACATTCTGCTCAATGTCCTTCAAACACACGGAATGCTATGAAAACATACAGTGCTTCATTTATTAAACCACCTGTCATAAAGAAAACAAATATTTTAGGAATCTGTCAAAAATTGTTTAAATCTTAAAATGTTATTGTCATTTATTGGGCAAATTACAAACAGAAACAACTAATTAGTATTTATAATAACAAAATGGCCTCATAACAGCTTGCATCCTTGCTTGCATTGTTTATGTACTTTTTGACTGTAATTGGGTATCTGAAAAAAAATTCAAGTGCTCTGCCTTTCTGTCAAAGATAACAGCAATAATTATATTATAGCATTAGAAATAGCCTACTACTGTTACTAAAGAGCTTACACATTTTGGAGGACTACCCAATACAGGAAGCTAAACATGATTTTGGTAATCACCAATGCTGTTAGAGCAGCAGTGGCACAAACCTTACATAATTTGTTAAAAACCTTACATAAATGTGTTTTAATAAATGTGTTAAGCATTGTATTTGTGAATATAGTTTAAATTAGGACTAAACGATTTTAGAAAATAATCTAATTTACCAATATTACGATTTAATATGCTTTTTTTTTTTTAAAGCTCTTCATATTCATTATTAATCAAAGACATACAATAAATCAATGTATAGTGTGCAGTGTTGGGCACGATACTTTAAAAAGGTAATTCGTTATATTACTAGTTACTTCTCACAAATACTAACCGAGTTACATCGTTATAAAATAAACTAATTACCAGGGAAAGTAATTATTTTTACTTAAAAAAAAGGTTAAAATATGTCAAATAACTTGGATGCCCCAATATTAAATATGTTAAATAAATGAAATGGTCTCCAAATAGAATAAATTATTATTATAAAACGTTACACTAATCTACACCATTTTAATGTTTTTGTGGGACAATGTGAGAGACACCTATCAAATTCAATTGATTATTTCAGTCAAACTTTAAAATATGATAGTATGATAATTTATCATTATATGATGATAGAACTTTAGAATAACCATGTATGAATGCATATTTGTCATGTTGTCTGAACTTAGGACTGGTGGTGGTGCTTAAGATATTGTTTGTCATTTAGTGTTTCTATAAAAAAGGGGGAAAAACCTACAAATAATACTGATAACATACCGCGAATTGTACTATTAATAACCATATAAAACGCACCAAGGATTATTGAGCTGCTGGGTTCATGAATATTAATCAGGTCGTCTGCATTCGCTCGAACTGATTCGCTGAAATCAAAACAGGGGCGATGATAGGTGAGCACCGCCAATGAGATTACTGTTTGCGCATTAGCTCCGCCCACTACAGGAGAACCCGGCAACCGAATATCGTTTACGCGTAGCTCGTCAATTCCGCATGTTATAAAAGACCCGCGGACACGAAAACAACCGCGGCAAACTGCGGACTTGGTAACAAGCGTGCCAACATGATGCTTTCTCTGAAGACCGCTTAGATGTGTTTGACTTAAAGCAGCAGCTAGACCGATCGGTGTGTCATCAAAGTACCGCGAGAGCTATAAGAGTCGTCTCCTAATGCTTTCTCTCGCCGTACTTGGATGTCATACATTACTCTTAAAAATGTAAATGATAATAAAGACACGGTGTGAGAGGAATGTTCTGCAGGAACTTTTATCACAGTCATGTTTTACTGTCATTTCTTTATCCTGTAAAAGGCGGTTATGGAGCATCTCATATTTATATTCAGACATGCTGTTATCCCTTTAAAGTTCCTACTCTCATAAAATATACACACTGCATGTTGACTTTTAAACCTTAAATTAACTTTCA
Organism: Gymnocypris eckloni scoliostomus; assembly: GCA_027564155.1. Lineage (NCBI taxonomy): Eukaryota > Metazoa > Chordata > Actinopteri > Cypriniformes > Cyprinidae > Gymnocypris > Gymnocypris eckloni. Next base: position 7,315,540 of record CM050432.1, on the reverse strand, counting down.
ACAACAGATAATTCAGTGCAATGGATATGTTTGCGGACGCAATGGACGGATGTTTTGAGGACGCACATCTGTCTGGCGCCTGACAGGGCAAGCCTTTACACTAATGCATTAACTTAAAGCTCAAAATAAAGAATTATCATGCAAAATGGATCACGTACTTCTCCCGCAGCATCTCATTCTGTTTCCTACACTATTTTGAGATGCATTTTGTCCATAGAAATACGTTATTTAGAGCTGTAATTTGAGCAACCGGCTGAAGTTGGACGTGCACTGTGGGCGGACCCGACTAATCGATTATGAGAAACGTTGTCGATGATTTTCATAATCGATAATAATCGATTTTATCGATTCGTTGTTGCAGCCCTAAACGAATGACTCTAGTTCTGAATCATTTCTTTGTTAATATTGAAGAATTGAATCTTAATTGTAAAGGCCCAGCGTATTCACAGTGTTTGTTCTGCCGTGTCACGAAGCATGTGCTCAGGTGCAAAGCCTCTGCACCCCCGAACGAGTCGCGACGCTTCATTTATATTAATGACCTTCCCGCGGACATGGATGCCTTTAAGGCTGCGTCCGTAATCTCTCATAACTGCCTTCGTATTTGCCAGTTCAAATGGCGTTTTAATCTTCATTAAATCCATCACCTTCATTATGTCTTCTCTTGTGTCCTTCACAAGGCTCTGAATGTCAAAGCTGTGAGGGGTGTTTGATATCCGAAGCATGATGCGTTTCTTGATTTGGGAGGGTGAATACCAGCCTCTGTATCTTGGGAAATGTATGAGAAGGATGCGGTTTGGTTTGTGTGTTATTATTTAATGGGCTGATTCATAAACATAACATGACATGCGACAGATGAAACAGAGCTGAGGTGAGAACAGTAACTGTTTCTCATGTGAACGGCGTGTCATGTTGATATCGAAACCCTAAAGACAGGAAATGCACAACATCTGATTAGAAGTCTTCAGAGATGAAGGGTTTAATGTAGGGCTGCATTCGCTCGCGTTAGGCAGAAGCTGCGTATCTTTCTGTGATCAGCAGTAAATCTCCATCCGAAGACCAGAGGAACTCCAAAAACACCCGAAGAAGAAACCCAGGAAAAGCCAATCGCTGCAGCTGAATAAACAGAAGATTGAAATGCTTTCATTGATTCAGCGGGACTAATAAACACACGACTACTATGATATGGTTTATCAGGGTTCTTATTATTATCATTATAATGAAGTACATCAATGATGCAATGCTAATACTATGAAATACGTCACATCATCTCACAGAAGGATTTATTTATGAAGTAAAATCATGTTATTAAATGTGATATTTTAACATGCTTTCAGATGGAGCAGCGTTTACTACACAGAGCCGTGGTTCACTGAGAAGTTACGCAAACTGCTGTCATTATCACGAACGATTTCTTCGATTTCAGATTATATAATCTGCGATTTAGCTTGTCAGTGAACTACGGCTCTGTGTAGTAAACGCTGCTCCATCTGAAAGCACGTGATGGAGATTTACTGCTAATCACAGAACCGTCTTTACTGACGAGATGCGCGTGACGATCACATTCAATTAATCGTGCAGCACTAGTTTCATGTTATAGAAAGGTTCTGGTTTACATAAGATCTTCTGTATGAAATCTGAGTGCCACGTGCCTGTGCGAAACGTGTTGCCGCGATGCTACGTTTGTGTTGTGCTTTTAAACAAATGGGAAAAATCTGTTTATCATAACAGCCAACAATAGTTGCAGTGCATAATGGCAGAATGTAAGAATAAACTTGATTAGTGCAGAAGTGAAGGTGTTGTGTTCTTAGGGCATTGCTGTATTGTTGCTAGGGAGGTTGCTAAGTGGTTCTTTACTGGTCAGTTATTTTTATTTAATTATATATATATATATTTTTAATTATTGTTATAATGTCTGTATTGATAGTTGAATATTTTATTTATTTAACTTTTTTTCTTTTTTAGTAATTTTATTGTGCATTTGCCTTTTTTTCATTTTTTATTACATAATTATACACTTTTATTTCAGTTTTAGTTTTATTTAGAAAATGTGTAATGATGCCGTGGAAACTATCTAAATAAAATCTGTTAAGTTTTTTGTTTCATTTATTTTATTTCAGTTAATTTTATTTTATTTCAAGCTATGAAAATGTTTTTATTTATTTTTCTGAATAGTTTAATCTCTCTCTCTATTCTATCTATCTATCTATCTATCTATCTATCTATCTATCTATCTATCTATCTATCTATCTATCTATCTATCTATCTATCTATCTATCTATCTATCTTTATATATATATATATATAGAGCAAACACATACACACTCACATAAATATACACACATATAAATGTAATTCTATTAAACCTAACGTAAGGCTAAATATGGGATGTTTCTGTTGCACAGCTCCAGGGTCATAAGCTGTCTGATTTATGATTAAGCACACAGCATGTCTTTTCTTGAGTCAGTCAGTCTGCTGTGGTGTCATCTGAGGTTAATGGTGTGGACTTTCCTCCAGTGAAGTGAGCTTGTGTGTGGGCAGAGCACTAAGAGCTGAGATGTCAGTCAGGAGAGTGTGTGTGTGTGTGTGTGTGTGCGTGTGTGTGTGTGCGTGTGTGTGTGTGTGGACAGAGCACTAAGAGCTGAGATGTCGGTCAGGTGTGTGTGTGCTGAGATGTCAGTCAGGAGAGTGTGTGTGTGTGTGCGCGTGCGCGTGTGTGTGTGTGCGTGTGTGTGTGTGTGTGTGTGTGTGTGTGTGTGTGTTATGTGTGTGTGTGTGTGTGTGTGTGTGTTGTGTGTGTGTGTGTTGTGTGTGTGTGTGTGTGTGTCTGTGTCTGTGTGTGTGTGTGTGTGTGTGGACAGAGCACTAAGAGCTGAGATGTTGCTCTTAGTTGTTTCTCCTCAGACGTGCAGGACGACGTGTCTTTTACCTGACGGCTGTTGAAATTCTGGTATTTGATCATTAGTCTGTTCAATGAAATGGTAATTATAATGTGGTGAAAAGGAATCTTGTTTTTGTCTTCATTGCTGAGGAAGGCACTTTATGGTTTGGTAACTCTGTTAACACTCAAAGGTGAAGTGTGTCATTTCTGTGCCGCTATAGCGAGATCAAGCGTTATCGGACTGGACATAATAACAAATACAAATAGAATTACATTTAAATTATCAGTGGTTTAGCAGATGGGTTCATTTTGTTTATATTTTCTTATATTTAACCTTTATTTAACCAGACAACTCAATACAGAACAGGATCTTATTTTCAATAACATCCTGACAAGTTATAGTTCTGTTTTATCTTATATTTTTGTATTTTGAGATGTATTTTAGCCTCATTTATAATATTTGTTTTATAGTATAGTTTTAAATTTTTATATTATAGTAATTTTTCCAATTATGTGCTCTTGTCATTTTTATTTTTCACAGTTTGAATTTATATGTATTGCGTTTTTTTAATGTCAATACATATGTTTTGTTTTTGAGTTGTTTTACAGTATATTTGTGATTTACAATGCGTTTTTCATTTTAGTCATTTTTAATTAGCTTTTAATATTCTAATTTGTGTTTGTTTCATTTATTTCTTGTTTCAGTTCTTATTTATTTAAATGTATCAATTTTAGTGCTTCAACATTTTTGTTTCATATATTGTTTATTTCAGCTTTATTTCAACAAAACATATGAATTAGTAATAATAATAACCATGGTCTCTATCAGTTCCATGAGTTTTGGGTGAAGGTCCGTGTTCATATGACCAATTTCAGATGGGGAGAGTATTTAAAACTTTATTTTTTTCTCAGTTTTGTTTTGTTTGGTGTATAAATGACTCTCTTACCTTGTTAGAATTAAATTGGCAATATATTACCTGCATGATAAATTGTTCCAAACAAAACACTTTCCTTTGCCAGTCTCTGTGTGCCATAGTCGTGCCCTGACTGGTTCATCTGTGTGTCTGAGAGAGACATGTTGCTGCAATGCACTTTTAATTCTCTTTGTTGAATATATCATCATTGAGGACTCGGCTGAGAGGCTTAAAAGTAGAAAAAGCACTCCATAAGACAGTTTTAAAATGTTTTATAGTTAACCTTATCTTAAACTTGGTTGTTAAAAGTGGGCTGAATCTCAGTGTTAGCGTGACTGAGGGTCGTGCTGATGACTTGGTCCTCATGTTAATGAGGTTTGGTTTGGACTGAAGGATTCCCAGCTGAGAGCTGTTGTTAGGGGCTCCTGGACGTGTTCTGTGGGCTCTCTCACAGAGGTGAACGGTAGGAACGGGGCCGGCTGTGAGGAGACGCACAGAGAGACACACGCTCAAAAATAAAGCATTGAAGCTTCCGTTGAGAACCTTTAAACATTTGAATTCCACAAAAGATTCTTTAAAGTGGAAAAGGGTTCTTAAGATTTAAAAAAAATTATTCATAAAAAAAAAAAAAAAGAATTCCATAAATCAAACTTGACTGAGGGTCATGGGCCGACAGTAAATGCTGTATTATATCCAATAGTGCTAAAATATCAATCCCTTCATTTTAATCAGTTCACACTTTTATGAACTGATATTGATCTCTAAATCCCAAGAATCGATCTTTGCTGATTTTGTGAACAAAACCTTACATTATGCCTCCTGTGCTTTGTTACTTCAGTTATGAAACAAACTTTCAAATTCAAATTTTATTACAAAAGTCAAAGAATAAATACTGTTTTGATGCCCTTTAATGTGTTGTGACGGATGACTGTAGCACCTCAGTTCAAGCGGCACATGAACCGATCATCTCTTTCTCTTTACTACTAGTTAAAGCAAGAAATAAACATGAATGAACATCAGAAAAGTGTAAAAAAAACAGAACAACTCACTAAAATATTTCATGTTCAATGTAATCGCTCAATCAGTTAAACCACGGAAAGACAACCATAAAACAGCTTCTGAACAATTTAATGCAACCCAACATTTACCTCCATAAATCCATTAAATGTCCATATCTCAATTGATAGCTAGAAAAATGAAGCTTTTTGATAAATAAATGCACTCATGCATTCATTTGGTTTCCTCAACCTGTACCTAAATATTTAATGTATGCTTGAATAAATATGTAATGAAATTTTTAAATGACATAAACATTTTTTTATGACATCCAGTGTTTAAATGTTCATATTTCAACAACAAACTGAAATAGAAACAATTTCATCATCAAAAAATGATTTGGATAATCAGGTTTATTATAAAATAAAATAAAAAGTGCCTTATGTGCATATAATTGAAATGTTTGTTTACAAATCACTTTAATATTATAGTATTGTACTTAGACATTTCTTTCCTTGAGATCAATTGATGTGCAATACCTGATTGACTGTAAATCAATCAATATTGAATCAAATTAAATCAAATCATGATCTTGTGAATTTAGAAATGTGTCTCTATTCCCATCAAACTATATTAAACAAAAAATAAAAATAAAACAAAAACTATAAACTAAAAAAGTTTGGGAGTAAAAAAAAAAAAAAGTAATTTCAGTGAATAAAATAAAACTAAAAATATACATTAGAAATGAGGATTTTTCTTTGTTTTTATACAATGTATACAATTTATGTAATATTGCATGGCAGGCCAAATCAAAGGTCATTATTTAGCCCGGTTTGTGCAACTCTCTTCTATAGCATCGCTGAGAAACCATCTTTTTCAAAGAAAAGACCTGCTAAATGGGCTCAATCTCAACTTTTGGTTCCACCAGAATTGTTATACCACATAACAGGACAGAAAATGCTAAAACAGTTGCATTAAAAATGGGCCATAGAGCAGATGTTTTATGGAGCAATGCGACGGATGTTACCTCTGAACACATTACTTTGGGTGCGACTCTTGCTCTTTGATGTCGAGTCGGTATGACTGCTATTCGACACCCTCTTCCTCTCCTTCAGTGCTAAATAATCAAGTTGACATAGACACAGAAGATTGATTGTTGTTCTCGCCATCTGTCTTTGTGAGATTATTGCTTCACCTTCGAGCAGAGCTTTAAATTCTCTTTCATTAAACTCGCTCAGGCCACTTTAAGACACATTGATGTGTGAATCTTCTTCACTAATTGAATATCAAAGGATGGAGAGGCTGTTGTTTAGAAGGAAATATTTGTAAGTGTTTACAGCTGGTGCCCTGAGGTGCTGGATGTTCAGCTTTTGTGTGGCTCTTATTGTATAATTCAATTTCCTGGCTCCGTTATTAAATAAAGTCAACCTTTTGTTGCTGCTCATAAAAATGTCACATGTGCCACAAGACGTCTTTCTGTCTGTCAGGGTGGGTGATTTGTGTTATATAGAGTTCATTACTCTGATTCTCAGTCTGGTTTTGTTTGTGAAGTTTTTACTTTATGAAGAACCGAGTCTTTAATTGACTTAAACTTTTAAAAAGCTGTTTCTCTCGCTTCAGGCTAAATCAGTTTTTGTTGTCTTAGTTCCTCTTCTTTTCTTTTGTCTTATAATTCATTGTTAGTCAAGCATCACTTTTGTTTAATCTCAGTGTTAGTGATTTTAAAGCTGAATATTAAAGGAATAGTACATCTAGAAATGAACATTTACGGAAAATTAAAGCCCTCAGGCCATCCAAGATAAGATGAGTTTGTTTCTTCATCAGATTTGGAGAAATGAAGCATTGCATCACTTGCTCAGCAATGGATCGTCTGCAGTGAATGGGTGCCGTCAGAACGAGAGTCCAAACAGCTGATAAAAACATCACAATAATCGACTCCAGTCCATCAATTAACATCTTGTGAAGCCAAAAGCTGTGTGTTTGTAAGAAACAAATCCATTAAGACGTTTTTCTATTCTGGACAAAGTACAAGTTCATAATCCATAATAACACATCCTCCAGTGAAAAAGTCCATCTCCTGTTCTCCTCTCATCAAAATCCACCCTCATATTTGTTTAAGGCTGTTTTGGCTTGTAAACGATACTTGATCTGTGCAGATTTCTCTCCAGATTCAGACCATTTGAGGAAGCAATATTATGGATAGAGGACTCCTACTTTAACCAGAGGCTATGGTTTGATGTTAAAAACATCTTAATGATTTGTTTCTTACAAACACACAGCTTTTGGCTTATCAAGATGTGAACTGATGGACTGGTGTGGATTACTTGGGGATTATTGTGATGGTTTTATCAGCAGACTCTCATTCTGACGGCACCCATTCACTGCAGCAAGTGATGTAATGCTACATTTCTCCAAATCTGATGAAGTAACAAACTCATCTACATCTTGGATGGCCTGAGCGTGAGGATTTTGAGGATTTCTGAGCATTTTAAATTTTGCATGAACTGTTCCTATAAACTTTGTTCCATAACTCATCCCCATTTTGTTCCATTTTTTGTGATACTATAAAATTAGTTGCAGCAGTTTTGGTACAAATCTTGATCTTTAGGCCAAATGACTCCTCGTAGTCTCTAAACACTAGAACAGGGTTCTTCTAATCTTTCCCTGGAGGGTCAATCTGTTGCAGAGTTTAGCTCCTGATCAATCTCACCTGTCTGTGATTGTCTAATGATCTTGAAGACTCTGATTAGCATGCTCAGGTGTGTTTGATTAGGATTAGAGCTAAACTCTGCAGCAGTGGGCCAGATTTGAGGATGCCTGCACTAGACGGTCTTAGAAGTTAAGCCACTTAAAGTCATATAACAGTTGTCGAGTGGTCCATGTCCATTATAAGATTTAGATTTACTCGACACTTGTTTATCCCTCGGTTTAGCTGTTGTGTCTGCTCTATAAATGCTTCAGCGGTGGGACGCTGTAATACGGACGTTTTTGAGGAACTATTCACGATAAACGATCAGGATGTGATGGTTACGTCATGGAAACCCGCTCAGATGTGGGCAGAGATTTCTCCCTAGTAACACCGATCTGACCCGCTAATCTGTCTAAGCCGGTGCTGAAAAGAGAAGGAGACTGAGAAAGCAGGAGAGAGTGACGGCGACGTGCTGACAGGCCGCAGCGGCCACGAATCATCAGCTCTGGAGCCAGCGGCGGCTCACACGGAGAGGTTGTAGGTTCAAGGGTTTATGCTTGGACCATCAGCACTGGGTGCTTGAGAAAGATGTGATGTTGCTGTAGATCAGATAAAACTGAAACTAAAAATCTAATAAAGAAATAAATGTATTTTGTAATTGTACCAGGTTGTATTTTTGTAATGACTTGATTTATTTAAAAGTGTAGGATGTGTGTGTAATAATGGTCAGCAAGAAAGCTGTTCAAGAAACTTTGTCTAACATTATAATTAGACTAATAAACCCCTCAGACTGCATGTGCTCACAGGTCACAGGTCTGTGTGTGTGTCTGTGTGTGTCTGTGTGTGTGTCTGTGTGTGTGTGTGTGTGTGTGTGTGTGTGTGTGTGTGTGTGTGTGTTTTAATTTAAAAGCATATACTATTTAATATACAATTATATTTAAAGATTTTAATTAAAAAGTATACATATCATTTTATATATAATAGAAAAAAGAATACACGTAGAAGTATATATAATATTTAATGATATAAAATAAAATAAATATACTTATGCATTTACAGTTTTATATTATATTAATGCTAAAATAAATGAAATAAAACTTTATACATAATACTTCATATATAATCAATTGGATTAAAAAGTTGTATTTTATTTTTTAGCATTAAATAATTATATACACTCACACTGAACAAATTGCTACTACATTTTTTAAGGTAAGTGGCTGCAAACTATTTATTTTAGCTACATTTAAATAAACAAATTTAGTTGAAAGTTAGTCAACTAAATTTGTTTATTTAAATGGAGATAAAATAAATTGATTGCAGCCACTTACCTTAAAAAATGTAGTCATTTTTTTCAGCGTATTATATATAATAGATTTGAGTAAAAAATGGTGTGTAATAATGTTATAAAAGAAAGAAAATACAATACACATGTATACTTCAAGATATAATTATAAAAACAAGCATGCGTATATAAAATATATACTATTTAATCATATAAAAAGGAACAAAATAAATACATAAAACACACACACCATGGTTATGATGTCATAGTCATGAGCTCATTAGCATATCAATACCTAGTCCAAATTTAGAAACTTATAGCGATAATGTTGTTACTCAGTTTTTTCAAACAGGTTAAGGCCAAATTATACTTTGTACGCGTACGCGAGGGACAGCGTACAGTGCGCGTGACGCGTATTTCGTCATCAGAATAGTACGCAGGTCGCACATGCGCATTAAACTCTCTTGCAGTAATTAGTTTATCCACAAGGTGGAAACACTGCCGTGGGGGTATCGATTCACAAGGTAGCTGAAGAAAAACTGCATAAACAAATGACTTCACACACCTCCGGAATAAGCTTGGACACCATCTGGCTTCCCAAACGGTAGCTTGCAGCAATACTTGGTCACGGCTAGCCTTTCCGCTGTACTTGAGTTTTTCTTCCGTGTCCTTCGTCACACTGTAATCCTCATAACTGCTCCCTACGGGCCCCGCTAGGCCAGGAGAGGTATTGCAATTTGGCGCAAAGCACATGCGTCGAACGTCTGCGTACGAGTCAAATGAAGTATACTTTGCAAGGCTGCTCATACGACTGTGCATACGCTAACGTATGAGTAAAAAAGCATACTTAGGCCTTTAGCCAACGTCATTTACATATGTGACCCATCGATGTTTGGTTTGTTATAATAGGACAATATTTGGCCGAGATACGACTATTAGAAAATCTGTAATCTGAGGGTGCAAAAAAAATCGAAATATTGAGAATATCGCATTTAAAGTTATTCAAATGAAGTTCCTAGCAATGCATATTACTGATCAAAAAGTTTTGATGTATTTACAAAATATCTTCATGGAACTTGATCTTTACTTATTATCCTAATGATTTTTGGCATAAAAGAATAATCTATAATTTTGACCCATACAATGTATTGTTGGCTATTGCTACAAATATGCCCCAGCGACTTAAGACTGGTTTTGTGCTCCAGGGTCACATATATAAAGTCCCAGAAACAGCCTGATTAATTGTAAACGTTAAAGAGATGAAAAAGTTTTACTACACATCTGAAGTGGTCTTCAGGGGAGCGATGCTGCAGAAGTGACTCATGAAGCATATCGTCAGACTGTGATCTGAATGAGCCGCTGTGCTAGTGTGAATCTGTATGTGTGATACGAGACGTTTGTTCAGTGTCTCTGTGGGGTAGATGAGTCGCTCGAGCTCACACAGGCAGTCTGTGTAGAGACGCGTGAAAAGAAGATATTTTTACTGAGCAGACACTCACTTGTTCTGAGAGCAACAGCACAACAGTGGATTGTAGAGTTGAGAGACTTATTGTAATTCTGTAATATAGGGCTTCATGCCTAAAATGTATATAATTTTTCATAAATTGTGATTGTGATTTGAACTGTAGTATGGCATTTCATCTCCGATGAAAACTTTATCTCTATATCAGGGTTGTTATAGTTACCTTAAACTGAAAATAAAATTAAAACCATTAAAAACATTTTTGTTACTTGAATGCAACAAAAGTAGTCAATGTACTAAAATAACTAAACAAAAATTGAAATATAAATAAATAAATAAAAAGGTCAAAAACAACAAAATTACTAAAACTAAATTGTTAATAGGCTAACTAGAACAAATTATGAAATTAAAAACTGATTTAAATTTAGTATTAAAAACAATATTAGTATCTCTATCTTAATGATACTAAAATATCTTAAAAGATAAATATAAATCATATACTGATTTCAGTTTTATTTAAATGCATGAAATGTACAACAAAATGACTAAAACTTTTCAAATGAAAAGAGAAAGTCTAAAAATAAACACTGATTGTATTATTAAAACAATAATAGTATCTCAAAGATAGTAAAATAATATCTAAATAATATTGAAATTTCACTTCTTATTCAATTTATCATGCAGCCACATTTTAAATTATTATTTTACATGTATTTTTAAGAGTTGTTGTGGCTTTTAAAGCCCTCCATATAGTAATGTACTCTGAGCAGATGATTCATCACGCGCTTCAGGCCGTATGCCTATTTTTATCCAGTAAATGCTGTAGAATATGAATATAATGAGATTACCCTATACGTCTGAAAATCCAATTTCAAGCATTTAGGGGTTTGAAGATCTTGATAAACATGAATACACTGAAGTATGTAGTGCAAACCGAACTCTGTCTCTGAAACTGAAGCATAACCGTCCCGTTCGAGACGAGAGCCTCCAGCTGCAGAGAAACTGGGTCATGCAGATTGAATTAAATTAGACGGCTACCTGAATGTGTTTTCACTCTGAGTGTCTCTCCCAGATTTGACGTCTCTCATGAGTTTGTCACGTATGTTCTCACAGATGTAGGTGGCAGTGTTTACGGCTGAAGCCTAGATTTGCACTACAGCCGCTTGTGGGAAACTTACAGAAGGCTTTATTATTCACTGTGAAATCACAAAGATCGTTTAGGAATTGGTTCGATGATGCCCTTCTGGTTTATTTGGCCCGTTGTGGTTTTACTTCTACAAACAGATTTTCCATTTCCAGTTTTATTATCTTGATTCCCTTTCTTCCTCTTTTGTGGTTTGATCTTAAAGCCTGAAATGAATTATTGTGTTTTTAAAGCTCTGTTCACAAAACCAACCCTGGTTTCCACTAACGAGTCGAATCAGGTGCGTTTAATAAGGGAAACATACTAACTGTGCAGTTGATCTAGATCTTCATGTGTAATGATGTTATTTCTTCTCACTGACAGGGGGTCAATACCTCAAATCAAGACTAAATGTCCTCGAATAATTGCTTTGATGGATCAATAGGAAGAAACAGACTCCTGGGATGTTTTCTTTGTCTACAAGGTGCTTCAAATAGATTTGTATAGTTAAATAGAGCACAAAATGATAATGTGGTGTAACTTAAATAAGAGTTATTTGAAGAGTTTCTTCGATATGATTTGAGAAGTTTATTCTGAATCAGTTTATTTTGATCTGTTTCAGTGAATCTGTTCAAAATATTCATTGTGATTTATTTAGCGTTATCACAAAAATGTTTCATATGTATCAGTGGCATTTTACAGTTATATAAGATTTTTACATGTTTTAGTAAAGATGTATATAACTAAATTTGTATTGTTTATTGCCATACACTATTATATTGATACATTTAAATAAACAATTTTTTCTTCTTCTTCAGTTTGTTTAATGAAAACTGGTGTGGAAACGTGCCTGGAGAATATTTAACTACATTTGACTGTATTTAACATTTCAGTGGCGGTTTGATAAGTGGCGGTTGCTTTTAATTATATATATTTTACTAGGGGTGCTCCGATTGATCGGATACGATCACTATCGGCCGATAATCGCGTTGGGATGTTTGATCGGCGGTCTCTATAAAGGCCGTGAGATGTTAAACACGACATGCAGCGGCACCGTCTGACTCTGTCCGGTGCTGGAGAAATAATTATAATCTTGTACAATTCATATTTCTTCATTAAATAACTTAAGTAATTTGAAAAGTTTCTGTGAGACATAATGTCACAAACAGCGTGAGTGAATCACCGAGTGCGCTCTCTCTTTCTCTCAAAATGCCCAAGTTGCTTCTAATCGCATCGCGTCTGCACTATAGCGAGCTGCACAGTTGACTCGGGGATTGTCACTTACACAATCGAGGCAGCGTCACTAAAGTTTATAAATTGGTTTTCTTGTTCATTCTCGCCAGTGTTTCAACCGTTCAGCGCTCGCGCGCTCTCCTGGAGACTGTGTTTGTGCACTCACAGCGCACACATATAATGGCAGGTTCACATTACTCTGTTTGCAGTGCGCATGCATGCGCTCATGTTAACGGTTTAAAGCGTGCACACGGTTGCGGTCCGGCAGTGCGTTGCAGGAGCGGAGCGGTGCGTCTGCAGCGTTTCTGAACCGAGTCTATTTTACTGTGCTGCAAGTGAAGAATTAAAGTGACCGCGCATTGTTTGCGGTATGAATATGAACATGGATCCGATTGACTCAAAAATGTAGTAATTACACCATAAATGCATATAATTAAAGTCTCACAGTCAACACGTAGGCTATGGCGTTTTGGCAAGGTTTAAAGGAAAAGAGCACTTTTAGATAAACAAGGCAAGTAGTTTAAATGTTTTGCCACTTTCTTGAGCAAGTTAATATATCAATCAAAACTAAAAAGCATGTGTTTCTCATATGTATTGCGTTTAAACTATTGAATTAAACAAGTCTATTGAATGTAAAAAAAGGATCACAATGCTGAAAAAGCATATTTAAATGTTTGTATTTGGATTGTGTGCTTCTTCTGCTCCGCTTACAGAGTCTGTGTGAACAAAGACCGCCTCACATACAGCTCACAACATCAGGCTTGTGCTGTGTGTCGACTATTGTGCCACAATTGAACGATTATCAAAACAAAGATGCAGTGCATGATCAAACATTTAGGTGAGATCAATATATATAAAAAAATGCCCCCCTCCACCCCTCAAATTAAAAAGTTATCACAAGAGTAACCTAAGAAGGGATTCATTTTCAAAAGGAAATTCAGGCCCTGAATAAATGTCTAAAAAATCTTGATTGGATCATCACTATAAATAATGCTACGTGATAAAACGATGGCTTTAAAAAGATCGTATCGGTGATTGTATCGGCAGAAACTGCTTTCTGTGATCGGCTCAAAAATCCTGATCGGAGCACCCCTAATATTTACATTAAAAAGGGTATCATATGATTTATTTATTTATTATTATACGTATTTCTTTATGGCTATTATATATATATATATATATATATATATATATATATATATATATGTGTGTGTGTGTGTGTGTGTATATAAAATAATGTATAATTTAATATATAAATAATTTGATAAAATGCCTTATTTTGAACTACCTGCCCCATGCATAAGAAAATCTGAAGTGAAGGTCTTCTGCGACTGAAACGTGGTAAATTAGCATGTTAAACGAGCAGAACAGGTGTTAAATAAACAGAGGGGCGTTTAGAGAGCTAAATATTCCTCTCCGCTCCTGTTGTCTGGACCGCCTGCGGCTTCAAACGCTGTTCCCAGACCAGCACAACCCTCCACAGCCTTTGTGTTTCACTGAACGCATTGAAGTGTCCTTTGATGTCGCGCCTGCAGCTCTTTCCATTCCCTTTGGTCTGCTGTGTGTGTGTGTGTGTGTGTGTGTGTGTGTGTTGTGTGTGTGTGTGTTGTGTGTGTGTGTGTGTGTGTGTGTGTGTGTGTGTGTGTGTGTGTGTGTGTGTGTGTGTGTGTGTGTGTGTGTGTGTGTGTGTGTGTGTGTGTGTTTGTGGACCATTATCTCTGGTGGATGTGATATTTGTGTGATATCCCCGGCCTGCAGTTGTGTGTCATTCAGGTTCAACAGGTATGAATGTAGCGATCACTTTCTGGTAGTCGCTGTTAATGTGACAAGCTCAAACAGTTTCACATGGTCTGAGACGGGAAATGGCCAATAGAACCGTGTTATTTTAGTATTCATATACTGTTATAGGTAACATTCATAGTTTAAATTGGCTAGCATTGTTATATTTTGGTTTAGTACTGAGCATTTAATTTTTTTATTTTACTTGTTATTAATTTAATTTATTTCTGAATTAAAAAAAATAAATAATTGCTTTTATTTTTACCCTTTAATACGATTAATTTCAATTTAAATTGGCTAAAATGTTTATTTTTAAATAATTTTAGTTTTTGTTAAATGTGTAGTTCTGTGTAGTCGTGTTATTTTCTGCTTTGAAGAACCGTGCATTAGTAATATTTTGCTCGATGCGCGCTCTTGTGGCCTCAGGAGAGAAGCCCAAAGCCTTTTTCCCTCTAACTGAAATTATGTTTTTTCAATTCGAAGATAATTAGAATTATGATAATATTTTGGTACAAAATTAGATTTTAGTTCTTCAGCCATTTTGACAGTACTATGCAATAACAAAAAGTATGTATATACACAAATATATTTATATTAGTGCTGTCAATCAATTAAAACAATTAACTAATTAAATGCACATTTTTCTAAGATTAATCCCACCTAACATTAAAGTGTTTAAATATACTTTTATATTGCAATAATTTCACATTCAATCTTCAAATGTACAAAGTACAAACAACATAAAGACGGTATATTTTTTCTTTTTCTTTAATGGCATCTTTTTTATGTCTCTATAAAATAGTTTTTCCCCTTAATATTTTACCATTGACTGTTCAGCATTACAGTATAATTGAGAGATATCAATTTTAACATTTATTTAGACTTAACTTCTAATTTAAGTGAACTTAAAACAATCTTCACATGAGCTCATTATAATAATGACATATTTATCTACCTGTGCCCTTCAGCAGAAATATACAGAAAATGATTAGTAACCAAACACTACATTCTAAATTAAATATAGATGAACCCCTAAAGCTATAAAAGTGATTGATTTGCTCTTTTTTTATTTTGTTCTTGCATTAATAGACACCACAGCTGCTGGTTATTAGCTTATTTACCTGCTATTGCATTAAAAGCTGCTGCTGAATGTGACGCGGATCTGATACGCATCTTATTTTCTCACAACTCTCTTTATATTTTCTGACACACTTGAGGTCTGCACGTCTGAAACGTCTCCTGTTTGATGTGATCATAAAGACGTTCTGCATCTAAATAAATGCAATCCTTTTCAAGAAAAAAGAGCAGTTGTGAATGGGGTGGCCAACCCTAGCCCCGCCCCTGCGTTAATTGTGTTAAATATTTTTAACGGGTTCATCTGAAAAGATTAATCTCCTACGTTAACGCTCTAATTTTGACACCACTAATATATATTATATATATATGTACACACACACACATAGACATATACACACACACACAATAAAAAGTAGTGATGCACCGATCATGATTTTTCGTGGCCGATTCCGATACCGATTTTTTTTGAGCAAATTGGCCGATTCCGATACCGATTTTTTTTCCTTTAAGCAACCAACAAGAAATAATGAAAGATTCTAACACAAATAAAGTGGTTATATATG
>CM050432.1:7257041-7294541 GCA_027564155.1 Gymnocypris eckloni scoliostomus | reverse complement strand
CATCGGGTCTTTAGCTAATTATAGCCTCTAATTAAGTGATCACTTCTTAATAAGTGTTTCAGTGGATCCTCCTACATCTAATACACTGTGGGTTTTATTTACAAAGAAATGCACCATTCATAATTCATAGTTATTATTAATACAAATAATATTATTAGTAATCTCTGTTTTGCACAAAGAAAAATAATCAAATGTATTTAATCACATTTCTCATTACTTTAATACAATCTCTTTCTCATTACTGTAATAAAATCTCTTTCTCATTACTGTAATACAATCTCTTTCTCATTACTGTAATACAATCTCTTTCTCATTACTGTAATACAATCTCTTTCTCATTACTGTAGTACAATCTCTTTCTCATTACTGTAATAAAATCTCTTTCTCATTACTGTAATACAATCTCTTTCTCATTACTGTAATACAATCTCTTTCTCATTACTGTAATACAATCTCTTTCTCATTACTGTAATAAAATCTCTTTCTCATTACTGTAATAAAATCTCTTTCTCATTACTGTAATACAATCTCTTTCTCATTACTGTAATACAATCTCTTTCTCATTACTGTAATAAAATCTCTTTCTCATTACTGTAATACAATCTCTTTCTCATTACTGTAATAAAATCTCTTTCTCATTACTGTAATACAATCTCTTTCTCATTACTGTAATAAAATCTCTTTCTCATTACTGTAATACAATCTCTTTCTCATTACTGTAATAAAATCTCTTTCTCATTACTGTAATGTAACTATTACTAATACACTCATGTGTTTTTATTAAAATAATATCTTTAGCATTTATTTAAATTCATACCACATAAACTACCGTTATACATACTTTCAGATGTAACTTTATATATAATATAATATAATAATATTTCCCAGTTTCTTGAATTTTGGGAGAAAATGTGCTTAACTGTCATAAATAATGTCACCGAAATGATAAGGATTGTAGTAATAGACTTTATTTATTATATTTTAATATAAAACGTTTTAATATAATACAAAATAATGTTATTTATTAATATTATTTTCATTATTAATTACATGAATATATTATTATAATAACAATATAATATAACATAATATTTCAGTAATAATAATGAGATTTTTTCACATTATGGTGATATATAATTTGAGAGAAAATTTGATTAATTGCCATAAATAACGTCAAAAAAGGTAATGATGCTTAGATTTTAATATATAATTCATGTCTTTATATAATATAATATATGAAAAGTAAATATAATATTGCAGTAATGATAATGAGATTATTTTCATATTTAAATGTTCAATATTTTTATATTCTAAAATGTAATTTCACATTTTTCTGAGAGTGAATATAATTCGTATTTATTTAGACAGTGATTGTTTAGTCGTTCCAGTGCTCGAGTCTCTCATGTTTATGTGCTCACAGTGAAACAGTAATTGATCAGACATATCGAGTTATAAAGCTCACACCCTTCCTGTCTGAATCCTTTAATGTTTCATGTTTATGACGTCTGCTGGATGAATCAGTAACCCTTGACATTACAGGATCGTCTCTCATACGTTCGTTCTGAGCCAAACGCTGCATCGAATGTGTAATCATTCCCTTTAGTTACACGATGAATTCACAGCGTCTTGACATTACAGGATCGTCTCTCATACGTTCGTTCTGAGTCAAACGCTGCATCGAATGTGTAATCATTCCCTTTAGTTACACGATGAATTCACAGCGTCTTGACGTTCAAAAGCATGTGAAATACGATCAGATACTTTTAAAATAACTCTCATGATCCTGAATGCATTTCACTAGGGCTGTCAAAGAATTAGAATTTCCAATATTCGTCGAATTTAAAATAAAAATCAGTTTTAGGTGTGCCAGGCAGCCTTATTAGTGGCGCACAAGATGCGATGACGATGTAGGTGTCATTGCATTTCAATGCTTTTTTTAGTCACTGGATGCGCCGCTGCTACCTTGTTCATAAATTGTGCTTTACATCAAGGGCCACAATGGAAATAAGTTTTATTCAAATTAAGTGTATTCACTACATTGTTTTTTGTCAAATAAAAAGAAAGAAAAAAAAGAAAGAATTAAAAATATTACGGAAAAGATGTTTGTCAAAACTGAAACCAAGCCGTTCACACAGAACGCATATTTATCATATCTTCTAGAGGGACATCTATCACTTTTGCTCTCGCTTCCGCATGTTTAGAAAGCCATGTAAAATTAATGTAAGTTCAACTTTTACAAAACATGTCTTGAGACGCTTTTTCCCATCCCACTGCATCTCATGTTTTTAAATGAACTCTTTGTGATTGGTTTTCTGTCCTTTGACTTAAATGATATGATGCTGTTTTGTTTCTAATTGTTTAATTAATTATATATGGTTTTAAACATTATGCACTTTTTTCAAAGATAGTCATGTTATTTTATTGCTTTGAATAAATGTGCATTAGTAATATTTTGCTCCATGCGCCTTTTGTGGCCTCAGGAGAGAAGCCAAACGTTTTCCCCAAACTGATATTTTATTTATTTATGCATTTAGCAGATGCTTTTATCCAAAGCGACTTACAATTGCATTCAGGTTATACATTTTCATTAGTATGTGTTCCCTGGGAATCATGCCTTTTAAATTCAAATATAATTCGAATATTGATCATATTTAAGTACAAAGTTCGAATGGAGTTTTTCAGCCATTTTAACAGCCCTACATTTCCCTAGTCTTCAGTTTCATCAAACTGACCCTGTGACCTCTGATGTGTTATATACATGCACCGATAAGGAAACGCAGCATCAGATGGAGAAAGACTTCGACTCACTAGTTGACAGGAAGTCTCTGTCGCTCGTTTCCTGTCGTTGGAGGCGGATAGACACAAACCCAGAGCAGCTTGTATCTGACAGCAGAAGATGTTTAGACTAAATCCAGACGCTCAAACACCCGTGGAAAGTGAGTTTGAGTTAGAAATTCAGCAGAGAGACTAAGACGTGACCTGCTGCAAACGCTCTTCAAGAAGTCTCACATTTATGGGAATGAATGATTATTCCATTATTAGCTTATTGTGTGTAATTACAGTTACTGAAGTTTAGGGTCTTTAGAGACCCCCATCAATGCACTTCTGCTCAATATCATCTCTCAGTATCTCCGTATTGTTTCACTAATGAGTGCTGATGTAAAGTGAAGCCGCATTGTGAATTAGTTCAGATGGTATGTGTAATGCACTGTTATTCATCCTCTCTATTTTCTGTAATGGCCTCATGACGTGGTTTATAGAAAATGGTTTGTTTTCTAATGGATGAATTATGAATTATTAATACACAGATGATGGAAACTGGAAATGAGTCATGATGGTGTAATTATCCAGATGTCAACTGAGGGTGGTTTATACATATGTGTGAGGGACCAAGCAAAAAGGCAATGAGGCATGAAAACCCAATTTCCAAAAAAAACAAATTATTTTAATAAGTCCAAAAATAGGTTTACATTTGGAAAGGAAAACAAACCAAATACTTGCAAATAATTATGCCTCTCAAAGGAAAGGTCAACAGAACCAAACTAAGACAATTGCTAACCAAACTGACTCACCTCTAAATGACACAACAGGACCACATTTATACAATTGGACTAGTCCACATGAAACACAGAAGGGGGGAACAAACTCCAAACTACAGAGTACAACATTCAAGCTAACAACAAATTACTTAAGTGCTTAAAATACAGATGAAATGCCAATCTTAAATGAAACCCAACAAAAATACCACTAAATAGATAAAGCATTAAACAAACAATCCTAAATTCAACCATCTCCGTTCTCCCCGCCATTTATCTGTCTGTTGGTGCCGGCAAGCGGAACAAAAGAACTGGAGGCAGTGCCGCGGTCCCTTTAGATGACCGGACCCAGCACCAGAAGTTGGGAACTTCCGCACAACTCCACAAAGCCCACTGCACGGTAACCTCAACTCAAAGAAAATGGTATTAACAAAACACACAGAACAACGAACTAAATTGTGTGCACTCCAATTAGCTATGTACTGTGATTTAATAAAGTGTTGATGACAAACAGTTTGTGTCTTATTTGCAATACAAATTCAAAGTGACATGAATTAAATCCAAACCTTTAAATCAATATGTAAATAAGAATGTGCGCTAGTGTACATGTGTATGTGTGTGCAAGCACACATTACCGCTCACTGATGTGTGGCCACACCATGGGCCATCACATACTCCCTCCCTTCGGGAACGTCACTGGCACAACGGGAAAGATAATCGGCAGTAAGATTTTCTTTGCCAGGGACATGTTGGATGGAGAAACGGAAGGGCTGCATGGCAAGGTACCAGCGGGTGATTCGGCTGTTGGTATCCTTCATTCTTTGGAGCCACAGTAGAGCTTTATGATCTGTTTCCAGTATGAATTCCCTTCCCAAGAGATAGTATTTCAGGGAGTCCAAGGCCCACTTGACTGCCAAGCATTCTTTTTCCACAATGGAATAGCGGACTTCCCTGGGGAAGAGTTTACGACTGAGGAAAGCAACAGGGCGCCGAGCATTGGGACCTCCCTGCAACAGCACTGCTCCTAGGCCTCGGTCCGAAGCATCTGTTTGGAGAATGAACGACTGATTGAAATCGGGATTATGCAGCACAGAATCCTTACTCAAGGCTGTTCTAATGTCCTGGAGTGCTGCTTCCGCCTCTCTCGTCCATCGGAGTTGATTGGGACTCCTTGAGCCCACCATATCCGTCAATACTGCAGCCCTACTGGAGAAGCTGGGAATAAATTTGTTATAAAATCCAGCCATACCCAGAAAGGATCTCAACTCCTTGCGAGTCCGAGGCTGTGGGCACCCTTCAATAGCCTGAACCTTTCCCACCTGAGGCTTTATCACCCCCTTGCCAATGACAAACCCCAGGTACTCGGTCTCTGCCTTTGCAATGGCACACTTTCGTGGATTAACAGTTAGACCAGCTTCTTGAAGACGTTGCAGAACCTCCCGGATATGCTGCATATGTTGCTCCCACGTGTCGCTGTAAATCACAATATCATCTAGATAGGCAGCTGTAAAAGTCAACCCTTGCAGTACTTGGTCCATAAGTCTTTGAAAGCTGGCCGGTGCCCCATGTAGCCCAAAAGCCAGAACCTTGAAATGAAATAACCCCCATTGGGTTTTGAAAGCTGTTAGTTCTCTGGAACGCTGGGTCAACGGGATCTGCCAGTAACCCTTTGAAAGATCAATAGTTGTTAAAAACTTTGAGGTACCCAGACGATCCGTAAGGTCACTGATCCGAGGAGTTGGGTAAGCATCAAACTTGGTCACAGAATTAAGATAACGAAAGTCTATACAAAATCTTATGGAGCCATCTTTTTTGGGCACAAGGACCACAGGATGGCACCACTCACTTTTGGATGGTTCTATGATCCCCAACCTCAGCATCAGATCGATTTCCCCTTTCAGTGACTCTTGAAGACGTTCTGGCACCCTGTAGCTCATTCTTTTGATAACAGCGTCAGGTTTTAACACAATGTCATGTTCTATCAACGCTGTGTACCCAGGATACTCTGAAAAAACTCCAGGTAAACAAATGTCTCTCACCTCCTGCTGTTGCTGCGGTGACAGATGACCCAGATCGACTTCTCCTAGAGCAGGCTGGGGTAAGTATTGATCATCCGATTCCTCTTCCTCCTTCACTTGCTTAATCATCAAGCTTTGGGCAGACTTATCGGGACGGGGGACCCATTGCTTAAGAAGATTAATGTGCAGGGTTCGTAGGACAATTTTGGTCAGACAAGGCCACTTCATAGGTGGTGGATCCCAGTTTCCTTTTGACTTCATACGGACCCTGCCACTTTGCCAACAGTTTACTTTCATGACTTGGCAGCATCACCAGTACCTTCTGACCAGGTTCAAACTGTCGCTCACGAGCAGATCGATCATACCAGGTTTTCTGGCGTGTTTGGGCCTCCGCCAAATGAGATTGAGCCAGTGCAGTCATCTTCTCCAAACGCGTTCTCGCATCTGCACCACATAAGACACTATATTCGCGGTTCACCTCTGCTCGGGTCTCCTTCCCACATCCCCGAAGCAGAGCCAGAGGACCTCTCACTTCATGCCCATACAGCAGTTCAAAAGGGGAGAAGCCAGTGGAGGATTGTGGTACTTCTCTATAAGCGAACAGAAGGTACGGGAGCCATTGATCCCAATCAGTGCCTGAGTCACAAACAAACTTAAGCATTTGCTTCAGGGTCTGGTTGAATCTTTCAGTAAGCCCGTCTGTTTGGGGATGATAGGGAGTGGTTCTTAGACTTCTGATACCCAGCAACTTGTATGCCTGTTTCAGGAGTGTTGACATGAAATTAGTTCCTTGATCTGTTAGAATCTCACTTGGAAACCCAACTCTGGAAAACAGCTGAACTAGACAGGTTGCCACATACTTTGCCTTGATGGACTTTAACGGAAACACTTCAGGATACCTGGTAGCATAGTCTGTTACAACAAGCATAAATCGGTTACCTGACCGACTTCTTTCCACAGGCCCAACAACATCCATTCCCAGTCTCTCAAATGGAGTGCCTATAAGTGGGAGCGGTTGGAGAGGAACCCGACACGGGCCTTGGATAGAGACTTTCTGACATTCTGGGCAACTTTACAATACTGGGTTACATCTGAATTCAAACCGGGCCAATAGAAGTATTTTTAATCCGGCGATGGTTTTACATTTCCCCAGGTGGCCAGCCCAAGGAATCGAATGACCCAGAGCAAGAATAACTACGGACACACTGTGGTACCACCAGTTGCACACTGGCCCCAGCTGACGATAGAGTATCCCCTGTTGAATGCAGTATCTTTCCTTTAGGTCACTGTCCGCTGTCTTTACATCCTCCCGCTTTGCTCTTTCCACGTAAGAGACAAGACTGGCATCCTCCTGTTGTAGCTGAGTAATGTTAACAGGCAGCTTAAACTCTGGGGAAAAGTCAGAGGTCTCAACAGGCATTTTAGAAGCATTATATTGAATTTTTTCCAACCTTTTCTGTCGACGAGACTTCCTGGGCTTAACAGAGCCACCGATTTCAACATCAAAGAATGGTAGGTTACCAAGTAACTGTTCCTTTTCCTCCTTCCGTGCTTGGGCTCGAGTAACAACCATATTACATGTGGGTACCAGCTGCAACAAGTCCCAGAGCACTGGCAGATCATGACCCAAAACTACAGGGAATGGTAGGTTGTCGGCTATGCCCACCTCCAAGAGATAGGTTTGTCCTCTCACCTTCACATACACCTCTGCAGTGGGTAACAGCTTTTCATCACCATGCACACAGCGAACAGCCTTCTTTTCAGTGAAGCGAAAGAGAACTGGAGAAATATATTTAGGATGCACTAATGTCTGATCACTTCCCGTATCAATCAGGGCTGCCAATTCCCTTCCATTCACCTCTACGGTGGTCATGGGCGGTGATCTCTCAGCTTCAACTGGTGAACTCATTGGACCCCTGGGCACATAACAAAGGTGAGTAGCCTTGACTGCCATTTTAGGGCACATGGGTTTCGTATGACCCTCCTGACCACACAGGTAACAGATTGGCACTTTCCTATGACTCTTGGCAGCAGTTACAAAGGCAGGCCCTACTCCAAGAAATTTACTAGCACTGGGAATGTTCCTCGAGGATTGCTGGGGGAGGTTTGATCTGTGATCATCCCTGCCAGGTTTCCAACACCAGGGCTGATTCCCTTTACGTGCTGCCACAAACACATCCGCCAGTGTTGCCGCCAGAAGCAGACTGTGGATCATGCTCGCACCCAAACCTGGAGCTCGGGAGAAAGCATTCTTAAATATTGTTCAAGAATTATGACTTCACCAATTTCCTCAACCGATTTACTTTTTGGCTGCATCCACTTTCCATACAATTCCTTTAATCGTACATACAATTCCTTAGGACTCTCCAGGAGTTCAACATCAAGAGAACGAAACCTTTGTCTATAAGCTTCTCGATTGATGTCATATTTCCTTAAAATAGCAGATTTAAGTTCCTCATAGTCAAGGGAGTCATCAACATCCATGTGAACATAAGCAGCCCTGGCCTTACCCGTCAGAAGGGGAATCAGATGGAAAGCCCAATCCTCCTTTGGCCACCGGCAAACTGCTGCCATCCTCTCAAAGGTGATTAAAAAATGCTCAACATCATCAGAGACAGATAGCTTCTCAAGTTTGGGCTCTTTAAATTGACACTGACCTGTATCACGGCCTTCAGAAATATCTTTCTGACAGGCCGTAGACTGAGAAAGTGGCCTGCTAGGGACAACATCCTCATCCTCTGGGCCATCCAAAGTGTCCCGGGCAGTCAGCAATGGGTTAGGTCTTGGAGTTGTGCGAGCCTGCACCTCCAGCTGCAACAAACTAAACTGGTGTTGAAGGGCTTTAAACCGACGTCCCTGCTGAGCATATTCTGCAGTTCTTTGAGCTTCCTGGGCATCCATTTTTGCCATATGAGCTTGAAACAAACCAGTCAAGTCAGCGAGAGTTGGCTCTCTAATTTCAGGCTCCATATCAACATCTCTGACAGCCTGTGCTACTCCATCCTCCCCAAGCTCCTGTGTAACTTCTTCCGGTTGCCCTACTGGAACAATCTTTGGGGCTCCTTTCCGACCTCCCCGGTTCATGGCTCAAAACAAAAAAGGAAAAAATATTTTAGGTAACAATGCCCCTTCTGGCTTGCATCCCACTGCTGCCACCACTTGTGAGGGACCAAGCAAAAAGGCAATGAGGCATGGAAACCCAATTTCCAAAAAAACGAATTATTTTAATAAGTCCAAAAATAGGTTTACATTTGGAAAGGAAAACAAACCAAATACTTGCAAATAATTATGCCTCTCAAAGGAAAGGTCAACAGAACCAAACTAAGACAATTGCTAACCAAACTGACTCACCTCTAAATGACACAACAGGACCACATTTATACAATTGGACTAGTCCACATGAAACACAGAAGGGGGGAACAAACTCCAAACTACAGAGTACAACATTCAAGCTAACAACAAATTACTTAAGTGCTTAAAATACAGATGAAATGCCAATCTTAAATGAAACCCAACAAAATACCACTAAATAGATAAAGCATTAAACAAACAATCCTAAATTCAACCATCTCCGTTCTCCCCGCCATTTATCTGTCTGTTGGTGCCGGCAAGCGGAACAAAAGAACTGGAGGCAGTGCCGCGGTCCCTTTAGATGACCGGACCCAGCACCAGAAGTTGGGAACTTCCGCACAACTCCACAA
The DNA here is from genome assembly GCA_027564155.1 of Gymnocypris eckloni scoliostomus. Classification (NCBI taxonomy): domain Eukaryota; kingdom Metazoa; phylum Chordata; class Actinopteri; order Cypriniformes; family Cyprinidae; genus Gymnocypris; species Gymnocypris eckloni. The sequence goes on along the minus strand of CM050432.1, from coordinate 7,285,286 downwards.
AGCCCACTGCACGGTAACCTCAACTCAAAGAAAATGGTATTAACAAAACACACAGAACAATGAACTAAATTGTGTGCACTCCAATTAGCTACGATGTACTGTGATTTAATAAAGTGTTGATGACAAACAGTTTGTGTCTTATTTGCAATACAAATTCAAAGTGACATGAATTAAATCCAAACCTTTAAATCAATATGTAAATAAGAATGTGCGCTAGTGTACATGTGTATGTGTGTGCAAGCACACATTACCGCTCACTGATGTGTGGCCACACCATGGGCCATCACAATATGGAAGGATTTTATTAATAAAGAAGCGTTTTATGAAAGTTTGAGTGCAGTCTAAATAAATGTGGTCAAGAATATATATATTTTTATTTTTTTTAAAGAATAAGAATAACAACAGAACTTGGTAAACCGTTGACTGGTCATCTTTGCATAGGTCTTGTTAACAGATACATACAGAGGTCAAATTACAAAACAAAGACATAAATACAATAAATTTTTCTGCTTACAATGTCCAACCATTCAGACTGTGTTGGAGGTTCAGCCTGGAGCGGGTCAAGAACATATTTAGTTTTAAAATGAGCTGTTTCAGGTCAGCTTTGTGTGTCATGTCAAATGTAGTTTGGCTTTGTGGTAGAAAGTGCACAGCAATGTCATAACTGCGAACCGTTCATAAACATCGGTTTAAAAATCATTTATTTTATTTCAAAAATCCAGTAAAATTGTGAAATATTATTGCAATTTAAAATAGCTGTTTTATATGTGTTTATATTGTAAAATGTAATTTATTCCTGTGATGAAAATCTGTATTTCCAGCATCATTACTCAGTCTTCAGCGTCACATGATCTTCAGAAATCATTATAATATACTGATTTACTGCTCAAGAAATATTTCTGATTATTATCAGTGTTAAAAACAGTTGTGCTGCATCATATTTTTGTGGAAACAGTGGTACATTTTATTTTGTATTAATCTTTGATGAATAGAAAGTTCAAAAGAATAGCATTTATTTAGTGATGTGTAACATTATGAATATCTTAACTGTCACTTGACCTAGATTTGAACATTTTGAGATGAAAAGCTAATAATTAAATCATTTATATATTTTAAGATAAAAAAGATAATTAAGTATAATTCAATTTCATAATGTAGCATTAAAATTTAATTAAACAAAACAATCAAAATATAGCACTATTATTTAAGTGTTTTATTAAATATTTTTACTTGCATGTCATGTAATCATTAACTGACGTGAATGTGTTGCTAGGAAATATTAACTTAAAATCTCTTTGAGTAAATATTTCATGTCAAAGAGGTCTGGTTGACAAAAAGAAAAATAATAAAATTGTGAATTGCTGGCTTACTCTATAGTCAATATGTCTCTAATGATAAAATAGTTTTTTACATTGATTTAATATCATTTGTTCAAACTGTGTTCTCTGAATCTGAACCGTTGATTCAGACCTACAGTTTAGACCCGATTTCACTCACAACTTTATACTAAATGTCAAGTTGCTGCATTTTGCTTTGGATTTGCAGAGTTGTATGTCCTTATTTAAGATAGCTAGGTAAAGGTGTGTGTGTGTGTGTGTGTGTGTGTGTGTGTGTGTGTGTGTGTGTGTGTGTGTGTGTGTGTGTGTGTGTGTGTGTGTGTGTGTGTGTGTGTGTGTGTGTGTGTGTGTGTGTGTGTGTGTGTGTGTGTGTGTGTGTGTGTGTGTGTGTGTGTGTGTGTGTGCGTGTGTGCGCGTGTGTGTGCGCGTGTGTGTGCGTGCGTGTGAGAAACACTGAGCAAACAGACGATGATCAACAGACAGGGAAGAGAAGCAGGGAGGAGCGGCGTGTGAGATGGAGGAGCGTGTGGGAGAAACGAGATGTGTGTGTGTGTGTGTGTGTGTGTGTGTGTGTGTGATCTCTGTGGCCGAGCAGAAGCTCCAGCTCGCTCACGGTAGGCTAGCGCTCCGTTTCTCTCTGTTACTCGTGATAAATCCAGACGGATGATGGATGGCTGGGTGTAGACGGCGTTCAGCGTTGATATATGAGAGTCTTATGGGATCTTGTGTGATTTTGTTGGCCTGTAAACGGGAGTGTCGTGTGATTTGTGATGAACAGTTACTGAACTCTGATCAGCTGTGGGCTGTAATGTAACTTTAGATGCTGGAGTTTTACTATAGTGACAGGATTTGAATAGTGTGAGTGTGTGTGTGTGTGTGTGTGTGTGTGTGTGTGTGTGTGTGTGTGTGTGTGTGTGTGTGTGTGTGTGTGTTGTGACTGCTGGACATGAGACAGCTGTTGGCTAATCTGTGCCAGTGGTTTATCACCGGATGTTCAGTCAAAGCATTATCAAACTGTTTAGAAAGCAGGCCTCTATCAGTTTACAGCTGTGTGTGTGTGTGTGTATTGTGTGTGTGTGTGTGTGTGTGTGTCAGGACATCTTCACTATGGAAAGTCCCATCTCACACCATTGTGACCCAGTCTCACGGCCTGTGTGTAAATACAGCAACAGAAAACTCGATTTGTTCATGTTCTGATGAAATGTCAGCGGGGTTTGCCATGATGACATTATTCCCCTGAAATATGAGTGATAAAAATAGTGTTGTGCTGAAGATATGTAAATATGTACTATAGTATATAGATAGTATAAAAATAAACTAGATTTATTTTCCACTCCACCCTAACAAATAATTAGTTGCTAGTATTTTTAACAAGTTATTTGAGAATTATATATAAATGTAATTATTGATATATAATTTTAATATTTTTTTAATTAAATTTCTATTGTAATGTTCTCTTTCTTTCTTTGAGGATTTTTTTTTCTTTTCTACTTAACTTTCTTTAATGTTTCATATATAAATTTTATACAGTGGTGGACAAATTTATTATAACATTTGACATATTTAAGAGGTTTCAGTTGTTGCCATTTCAATACCCATAAAACAAACTATTGCCTGAACAACCCTCGACCGAAGGCATCTACTGTGACATTGAAAATGATGAACTGGCCACCTTAAAGTCCAGACCTCAACCCCATCGAAACAATTTGTGGCGAGGAAATATACTGACCCTATGCCAGAGAGATGTGCTGCTGTAATTACAGTTAAAGTGGATACAAATATTACGACTCACTTCAGCTGATATTTGTTGTGATCAGAGCAACCATCCACATGTTTCATAAACATAATGAGATTTGATATAGTTTTCATTTTTATATATTATTTAATAAACTATATTTGTATATAGTTTAGTTATTTTCTATAATATTTTACATTAGTTTGGTGTCATATTTGATTCAGTATATCATAAGCATGTGAGCTCTCACTCTCAGGCCGATGTTTAATGCAAATGCAAAACTGGATTTGTTTATTTTCCATCGTTATTTGTCCTGCTGCCGTCTGTTTGTTTTCATTGCCAGTAAAACTTCACCTTTCCTCCATCCCTCTTCTTCTGGCGTCTTCTGTGTTTGTCCCCTCCACCTCTTTCTCGTCAGCTGTGTGTGATGCTAAACGTCTGTCATTATCAAGTGTTTACTGACTCCTCTAACACCAGCTGAGTCTGACAGACGTCATTCGCCCATCCCATGCTTTTGCCTTCCCGGACTTCATTGACATATTCACACTCCTGAAGTGGATGGAAAGTGGTTCGGTGACAAACATAACGTTATTTATTTGAAGCACAATTCTACAAGAAAGGTAACTTACTGAAAAAGTGTTGGTGCTTAAAGTGCTTCACTGAGCTGATATTTAAACTTAAAACATCTCAAGATAAATGAAATAAAAATAAAATCTAAATTAAATGTTTGAAGGGTGTCAAACTGAACATCTCATGGCTCAATGTCTTATGGACTATCCTCCATTGCAGTCACATGCCCCTCGGATGGCCAACTCCTGTAGTTTGTCCTTCTTGATCCTTGGCTAAACCAGCTGGCCACACTCTCTAGCATCAACATCTTCCAGACTCGACCCCTCTACACTGATTCATATCAGATCTTCCACTGTGTCTGAATGAAGGGATTCTCTAGTGCAGTGCTTCTCAACCCCCCCTTAAACCTATAAAAAAAAACGGCCTTTAAAAATTCATAACCAGCTCTCCCTTCCAAGAAGCTAGTCTACACAACAATCCTAATTTATCATTTTATTGAGCCGTTGTCTGATGAAATCAAATAATACACACAAGACAAGATAAGACAAAGACAGTTGCTGTGCTGTGATTTCGGCTATATTCGCATGTAAAATCAGAGAAGCAACATAATATCTGTTTTAACTGAACGGGCTGCTCCTCTCAGATGTTCACTGAACAGAGCAGATGCAGAGAAAGAGCTGCGTGCGCACTGATCTCGGCAGTACCAACGATCACGGAGACTCGTTAAAGTTTGTCCAAGAAGTCGCTAGATTTCTCACTATTCGCTTCTTTGGAAAAGTCGCTAGGGGGCTCTGAAAAGACAAAGTCGCTAAGTTGGCAACACTGCGCGCATCTCTACTACTCACCTATCTCTCTGTCTGACTGCAGCAGCACACGCATCTTCAAACGTACAGGAATATCTGCACCACGGCCAATCAGAGGGGGGGTCAGCCCTTCACTATCTCTGATTGGTTTAGACCACGATATGAGCCTAATGTGTGTCTGTTGTTGAACCACAGTTCAACTGTTGGTCGCACTCTAGAGCCCTGCATTACCATCCCGTCGCCTTTGCAACGTTCTCCCAAACAGAACACAATTTCACTGTAGTTCACTGACAAGCTAGGACATATTGCGTTTGTAATCGCAGACGAATCGCCATTAATTATGAACACAATATTGCGTAGCTTGTCAGTGAACTACGGCTCTGTGTATTAACTGCTGCTCCATCTATAAACAGGTGATGGAGATTTACTGCTAATCAAGGAACCGGCTTTACTGTCGAGATGCGCATGTTAATCGAATTCGATTAGTTGCACAGGCCTTACTCGGCGGTATATTAATGCTGAGCGGAGAACAGCGAGACCACCGCGGAGGTAATAAGATCCACCCCAGGACCAGAGCGGCCCATTACCAACCAATGAGGCGTGTCTGAAAGCATCTCAGTGATGGATTAATACTCAATACAGCAGCTTTACCTTCCTCTCACCCGCTGTTCTCTTTCTCCCATCACGGTTTTCCTTTCTCTTCTAGCATTTTTGTCACAAAAAACACTTATTTGCTTATGAAACATGAGTTTTTGACTGTGAAAGAGTCAAACGTAACTCCCAGTTTCTTTGCTACAGCATTAGTGCCATGCTGGCAATTCATTTAGAAAATAAATGTAGTGCATCTCTCAATTTGTTTACAAGATTATTGATATCTAGTGAACATGAAATGCATTTATAAGTAAGCAAGCAGGACCATGAAAAAAGTTCATAGAAATATGTTTATGTGTATATATGCTTTGGGCTGGCGAGGACATAAATGTAAACTTTTCTAAAATCTGCAACTCTGACTTTTTTATATATATTTGAGAATTTGAGTTTCTTTATATATTGAGAAATCAATGTATTTTATACATTATTTGGATTTGTTTATAGATTATTAAGAATGAATGAATCCAAACATGCGACTCAATTCAACCTCGACTTTAGATCAATATACTTTATACATGACTGTCCCATAAACAGTGTACCTTGCTTTATGAGCAAAGTGAAGAATAAATTGGCTTAAATTTATGTCTATATCTGTGCAATTTTTCCTGTCACAAACGTTTTGTTTTCAATACTGTGTCCCGTTACAAGAAGTCCTTTTTAAAAGCTATTTGTGAATGCATATCTAATGCAGACAGCCTCATTATCCATGGCTTTTGTCCAGGGATGATTTCAAAACCAACTAGTCTTTGGTTTGCCTGAACGACTGCAGACCGAGTCTCGCACATTCCTAAAAGCGTTTGTGAGTCACAGTGCTTTAAAAGCGCTGTAATTGTCTCTAATTGCGTCCTCAGGACTGACTGTACTGACTCCGGATGAACACCGCAACTCTTTCTAGGTGTTTTATTCATCTTCAGCTCTGTCGATGCTTCTGTGAACTTCCCGGCCTTTTTCTGTTGTTTTGTGACTTACTGTTAAAGTCATGACCGTGCTGATCCGGCAGAAACACTGTGCTGTCAAGTCCCGGCCCGTCGACTGTGTTTGTGCGCGAGCGGACACCGAATGCTCTTGAGTGATTCGCAGTAATCTCTCATGTGGATTTGCTGGAAAACACCCGAACGCCGAGGCTTTAAAACATCAGCTGTCTTCTTTGTTTCACAGGCCGCTTTACTCATCTGAATTCACTCCAGAAGAGAGGTTTCGTGAAATACTGGCAGCCGAATGTTAAACAAAACCACTGAGATGAGTCTCAACAGCACTTTGTGACCATTTAGCTTAATCAGTGAGAAAAAATGCATTTGTTAAATATTATTCATTAGTCAGTCACATGCATCTTGAATTGCATAACACATATACAAGGTTGCAACATTCATTGCATGCATACGCATCTGTTTATGTCAATCATTATGCACACTGTGTGCTTATATTGACTTTGAAGCTCAGCAGAAACCCTGCTGATGCAAGGCACCATGGGATAGATTGCATCGATATTTGGATTGGAAGATCATTTAAATCCTCTTGCATGTCCATTTATTTAATATTTTGGTTTATTTGATCACATCTCCAGCTCTGTTTGACCACATGCAAATGAATTCTGCAGAATTATGATGATTTTTCTCTCAGTGAATTAATAGACTCTGTGTGTGGCTGCTGATGAGCAATTCCATTGCTTTGTACTTCCAGACAGAACCGGGTGTCATCACTGTGATTTAGCACCCGACCAGCGCCGCAGGAGAAATAAATCTGTCCTGTTTTGATTTATTATGTAGTCTGATAACAAACACTGTCATTCAAAACTTTGAGGCCAGTGAATGTTTTAGAAAGAAGTGTCTTATGCTCATCAAGGCTTGGCTTTATTTCATAAAAAGGCATGATAAATTGTGGAATATTATTATGATTTAAAATAACTGTTTTCTATTTGAATATATAGTATAATGTAATTTATTCCTGTGATCAAAGCTGTATTTTCAGCATCATTACCTCCAGTCTTCAGTGTCACATGATCTTCAGAAATCAGTCTAATATGCTGATATACTGCTCAAGAAACATTTCTGATTATTATCAGTGTTGAAAACGGTTGTGCTGCTTAATATCAGGATTTCATGATGAATAGATAGTTCAAAAGAACAGCATTTATTTGAAATAGAAATATTATATAGCATTGCAAATGTCTTTGATGTCACTTTGGATCAGTTTAATGCGTCCTTGCTGAATAAAAGTATTCATTTCTTTCTAAGAGAAAAAGTCTCCAGTCATATCTATGGCCTAATAAATTCATTCTAGCTGGTAATGAACCGCCTCATGGGTGCCGACATCACATGACCAGCTGAATAATACTTGCTCTAACTCGCTAACCCTCCTATTATCAGACGCTTTAACTCACTGAATAAATGAATGAAGGCTGGCATTGAATCGGGTGTCATTCAAACGACTCTCCATATCATAACTGAGTGCAACTTTTACTGTTTAAATATGCCAATAAATAGCCAATGTCTTAAAAAAGCTTTCAGTTTGTGATATTTATATAGCAGATTACCTGTAGACTGTGACCTGGAGGAAATGTTTGGGTTAAATAGATGAGCTTCCGAGGCCTTCAGCAGGGAGTTGGTGCATTTCTATAGTTGTATCACACTTTTCTTGGGCAGCTGAAAGGACACTGAATAGACAAACACGAGCAGTACCATTAACACGGATGCTGGAGGAAACGGAGCAGACGTGGAGTTGTTGAAGGATTATCAAACAGATGCTTTCCAGGCTGCGCTATGAAAACATGCCGTCATCTGTGATCCTTGAAAACCAGAGATAGGCTTTGTTTTAAACCGTACAGTATTTTGGGCTGAGCTTGAGATTAGCGTAGTCTACTACGATATAGACATGTAGTATGTGTGCTGTATATTAAAGCTTTCACATTTTATGTTCACATTAAATTGGCAGACGGTCTGCTGCATTTGCTCAGATCTGCGGGACAGCATTTGGGACTCATATATAGCACACCCCACAGCCTGTGTTATTTCAGTATTATCAATATACTATTATAATATTTCTTAATATTTTGAATTAGCTTTGGTTTTTATATTTTCAGTTTTCTTTTGAATTTAAAGTTTAGTCCTATTTTGTTCTTTTTCCATTTTTTGTAGTTTTTGTTTATAATAATATATATACATACATATACATATTTTGCCTTACAACATCAAACTAAAAGAAAAAGGCAAGTTCTGAAAATGATAGAAGAAAAACTAGAATATTAATCCGTCTCCTGATTTAAGAGCCACCTTTTGCTTTAATTACAGCCTGTAATATTTTATTAGTTTGTTGTAAGACTACATTTCCAAATAAAGCTGGATTATTTAATAATGTTTTTAATTGCATGACATATAAAATAACTCTTTCAAAGATGTATTGTTACATATTTAAATATATTTGACATTTTCTTTCAAATTTTGAGTCATTTGATGTACTTTTGTCATTTTTTGTGTTTTTCTTTATTATAATTTTTAGTATTATTTATTCGTTTTTTTATTCATTTTAATTTTAGTTACAGGTTTAGTCATTTTGTTGTGCTTTTTGTCATTTTAGTAGTTTTTAGTTTTCAGTATTTCTATTTAGCTTTATTTTCTAAGTAGCTTTCATATTTTCAGTTTTCATTTTAATTTTAGTTATAGGTAGGTTTAGTAATTTTATAAAAATTAATTATAAAAAAAATATTAGCAGTAGTTTTTATTTCTATTTAGCCTTATTTTACTTCAGTTTTAGTCATTTTACTACTCCAACATATTTCATCTTTTTGTTTAGAGTAATAAAAAAGATTTTGAATCATTAACATTTTGGTTCATAATAACAGAACTGTCCACAATGCAGTGCAAAGTGAAAGAGGCTTTTGGATTGATTCAGTGTTTTTTGTACTTAATCCCAGTAATGCTGAAAACAGCTTTGATACTGTCATAAGTGGTCAAACATCATAAATCCTTGAGCTTTTCTATCCGCTCTGACTGTTATTAAATGATGTTTGTACTGCGCTAAATCATTTGAACAGATTAGGTTCGCTGGTTTATCGTGCGTTCAGACTGACTGACATGATTAGACTAGTTAGTTTTATGTTCAATATGTTCCTTTTTATTGTACAAGCAAATGAACAGCAATCCACATGATTTAAGTGTTTGTTTAAATCACTAACCCCAAGTACGATGCTTTACAAACACCGCTAATAACGTTTAGGGAACTGGCATTCAACACTATAAACTGGTCACACACATTTCTGTATAGATTTCATTCAATTACAGCCGTCCATAGAGGCTATAAAGCTTTATTAATCCATCAATAACCTACATGACCTCAAACCGGCTTCATTTGATTAAACGGGACTCAAAGTGTGTGCCAATTACTCAAGTGTGTTTGTTGTAGAGTTTGATTGACAGATGTGTCGACCAATCAGAATCTCAGAGCTTTGTTTTGTTGTGGCTTTGATCTCTGTTCACTATAATCTTTGCTAATCCACATTGTCCAGACTGTGTGTGTGTGTGTGTGTGTGTGTGTGTGTGTGTGTGTGTGTGTGTGTGTGTGCTTTGTGTGTGTGTGTGTGTGTGTGTGTGTGTGTGTGTGTGTGTGTGTGTGTGTGTCTGTGTCTGTGTCTGTGTGTGTGTGTGTGTCGTCCAACCTTCCCTAATTTTGTTCTTCTTAGTCTTTCTTGCTCTGTTCAGTTGGATTTTGTTGCCAGTGTCTTATGTGTCATTATGTGTGTTTCATTTTTAATCTAATGCTGTTTGTCTTTTTTTCCCTGTTTGTCTTTTTTTCATGCCGTCTGTCTGTCTGCTGCCAACGTGTCCCAACGCACAAAATCCCATCAAAACCAACACTGCCTGGCGGACCCTCGCTGTGTGTGTGTGTGTGTCTGTCTGTGATGTGTGTGGTGTGTGTGTTCAGCATCATGCAGAGAGCAGAGAAAACCCTGTCACCCCAGGTAAGAAGCTGACATTCATCTGTGTGTGTGTGTGTGTTAAATGCGTATCAAAGTCTGCATAGGCTCTATGTTCGTGAATGAGAAGCTGAACGTTATATTCTGTATACAGCATGCTGTTTTAAATGTATGTGGAACAGAATCAACAATAAACGTTTTCTTCTTTCAAAACTATTGTTTTTATAGTCACATGATCTTGCTACAATACATATTTTACAATTCATCGTTTAATTCAGTGAGTGGTGTCCAAATATCATCGTGGAAATAAATTGTCATTTTGAATTATTAAATGATTTAAAATTAAATCAAATTTAAATAAATAAAACAAAAATTATTCTATTGTCTTATTTTTTTATTATTATGTAAAATGTATAAAGGTATATATAATTTATGGTACACAATTGTAATGAATATACATTTTAATAATGTTTATATTTGGCAGCATGATTGGACATGAAAGATCATATTTTTGGAAATAAATGTATATAAAATGCATACATTTATATATAATTTATTTTAGATAATTTTGTCAATATACATTTTTATAATGTTTATATGTGGCAGCTAGATTAAATATGAAACAAAAGGTTTGGAAATAAATTTATGTAAAATGTAAACATTTATATGTAATTTATTATACATAATTATAATGTATAATTCATCAATATACATTTTATCACATTGAATGTTAAAATATATATATATACTTTTGTATTAGAAATATATAAATTATATGTCTGTGTGTGTTAAGAAGTTGATTTTTAATATATATGATATATTATATTTATATGATATGTAAATTAATTACATTTCAAACATACTCTCTAATCTATATGTGTGTGTAGTCTGCCCTCATATATTTTGATTGTGGTTGTTCTCCAGTTTATAGGCCTACTTCCAGTCTGGATTATTACCTTTCTGTCTATAAAAAGTGTTTCCAATGATTTTATTACAAGGACTTCGAACATTCGGAGTGGCTCTGAAGTGCAGCAAACACACAACACACATTTAAACATGCTCAGATGCTTTAAAGTCTGACATTGACGTTTCATTTCCTACATGGTTCTTGTATTAATGTTTGATGCAGTTCCAGACATTCAGAGGTTAACACGTTTAAGGGACATTCATGTGCAAACAGCGGAAGTGTAGATTAACATGAAGCAGAGAATAGAGCTCGCGATAACTCACAATTTGAGATTTCTCACGTGGCTGTTTGGTTAATTGGCTCATTATTAATTAGTTTCTTCTCAGCCTCAGTGATGAGGATGAAATATTCATATTGCATCTCAAACGAGCATCTCTAATGAATGATTAGCATAAAGTGATTCAGCTCTGTCGCCTCAGCTTCTCCTTTATTTGCTTTTGCATCACATTAGGTGACCGACCCGTGTGTGTGTGTGAGTGTGTGTGTGTGTGTGTGTGTGTGTGTGCGTGTGTGCGTGTGTGTGTGTGTGTGTGTGTGTGTGTGTGTGTGTGTGTGTGTGTGTGTGTGTGTGGGCATGTTTATGTGGTTTATGAGGACACAAATTTGTTCAATGACATGGGTATGACATAGGTATTACAAGGAGAAGGTGATTTATGAGGACATTTTCAGTGTCCCCATAATTTAAAACGCTTATAAATCATACAGAGTGAGTTTTTTTGAGGGAAAATAGAAATGCACCGTCTCCTGTGAGGGCTAAGTTTAGGTGTAGGGTAGGTGTAGGGCAATAGCACATACAGCTTGTACAGTATAAAAACCATTACGCCTATGGAGAGTCCCCGTAAACCATAAAAAACAACGTGTGTGTGTGTGTGTGTGTGTGTGTGTGTGTGTGTGTGTGAATATATATACATATATATATTCACTAGAAGTGTGTATTTCACCACCCATGTTTTATGCTGAGTCATTGTGCATTTCCTCACACACACACACACACACACACACACACACACACACACACACACACACACACACACACAGGCAATCAATAGTGCCAATCAATTTTTGTAATCCTGTTGCAGTGCTGTAATGTTGTGTGATGATGAAGAGGTTAGATTTGAAACAGTCATGTTGAACACTCACTTCAATCTGTTTTTAAAAACAGCACCTTCATATGGAGAAAATAGTAGTATTACAGATAACAGTTTATGCACAGTACCATGTAATGATCGTATCTGTCTTTATTTCTCCTGCTGGCCTCTAGAGGGGGCACTTTACAACATTATGTGCATCAGCTAAACTATGGTGGAAGCTCATCAGTTTGTTCAGACAGCAAAAATTGTGTATCTGACTCGAATGAAATCAATAGAAATCCGGTGTTTATGAATCCAATCCAAACCATATCCTTATGTGGTTTTAAATCCAAGGCAAAAGACCAAAAAATAATAATAAATATCACTATACTTCCCCAGTTGATTGATTATTAAACATTGCAAATATTTTTTGTATTACAAGTTTTCTGAAATGTTATGTGCAATAATAAAATGATGCATTATCTAATTAAGTGTGTGTGTTAAAGACAAAAATGGGTTTAAGTATCAAAACAATAAACGTTTATTAGAATTATTCACTCATTAGAATGTCCTTTTAAATGATTTTTTCTTCTGAGCAAAAATAGAGTATCATAAATGTTTTGATTTACAGAAGACACCCACTAAAATGTAATCCAGTGTAACAATAGTTTAATTAACGAACAATCTTGTCAGGTATCTTTAGAGCGAGAGTCATTAGATGACATTACAAGACTCTTAAAGTGATAGTTCACCAAAACAATGACAATTCTGTCATCGTTTACTCACCCTCAAGTATTTCCAAACCTGTATGAATGTCTTTGTTCTGCTGAACACAAAGAAAGATATTCTGAAGAATGAGGGAAACAGAGCAGTTCTGGGGCACCATTGATATAGTAGTTATATAACTACCTATAGTCGTTTTTTTCCTATTATGATAGTCAATGGTGGCCCAAAACAGCCTGGTTACAAACTTTCTTCAAAATATCTTCCTTTGTGTTCAGCAGAACAAAGACATTCATACAGGTTTGGAAATACTTGAGGGAGAGTAAACGATGACAGCATTGTCATTCTTTGGCTGAACTATCTCTTTAAGGATCGCATTACAGCTCCCCAAAATACTCATTAATTTAAATCTTTACACATATATCCTTCAGACCACTATAGCTTTTCCCCATTTGTCATCAGAAAGATTTTAATCTAATTTAAAATATTATAAAACGTAGTATGATCACTTATTCTTTTGTATATTTTAATAAGTATGTTGTAAAATGTTTACATGAATATTTATGTTATGCTGAATGATGATGGAACATTATTTCACCCATATTTTGACATTTTATTCTCACAAAAGATATTTTGCATTTATTGCATTTAATATGGCTTCTATGTATATAAAATAACATTTTAATTTGGTGCGCGCACCAAATCTTTGAGCCACATACACATTTCATACATTCCAGAAAATTAATATTAGATAAAGCCAGGTTCAAAATTCTTGTTTCATTTTGTTGACATATTAGAGTTAAAGGTTTTATTGAAGGGATTTTTAATATTCTGTAAATCAGAAAATAATGTCAACACAACAGCCAGGAACAAAACTATCTTTCAGCATGTTTTCAGGAATAAAATGCTGTTTAAAATCAAATAAAAACACCCTCCTTCCATCCATGAACGTTTCACTCAGTTAATGTATGCGTCTGTCATAGCAAATCAACACATGCGGTTGTGAATAATTAAGCCAAGCGTCTTCTCATAGGATAAGAGCGCGCAGTCTCATGAATACGTTAATAGACACCATCCATGTACTATTGTCCTACAAATTGTGACATCAACACGATGTAGATTGTAAACCCATAAAATGAAAATAGCTCAAAAAAAGCTTAGTTTTCTCCAAATTATGGGATGCTAACATTGTCTTCTTTGATGTGCAACACAAGCACCTCTGCTAAAATCTCAGAAAAAGTAGTCTGGGGTGTCACGACCCTTCAAAACCAGATTCAGCATCCGTTGTTTAATGAGTGCATCGTCTGTCTTTGTTATTGTTCCACAGCTGCCTTAATGCCTGGTGACGATGCGGAGCTTCTGACCCCGGGAAGGATGAGTCAGCGTGGGAAGGAGGCGGGGCTGCTCACAAGCCCCTCCCTCAGCCCGGGCGTCAGCTACAGCCACGGTAAGAGAACAGCAGCAGATGTGGCCGTAGCGCTTTAAAGGCCAAATCTACATGAAGGTGAAATCTGATCCCAGACCTGTGCTGTTTACATGGTTTGAGCGGTTGAACATGTTGTTAGGTTATGAAAATAACACTTGTCTTTAAATAATAATTCAGGAGCAAAACAACCTGTATTTACATTTATGCATTTAGCAGACGCTTTTATCCAAAGCGACTTACAGTGCATTGAGGCTATACATTTTTTGTCAGTATGTGTGTTCCCTGGGAATCGAACCCACAACCTTTTGCGCTGCTAACGCAATGCTCAACCACTGAGCCGCAGGAACAGTGTTTTTTTGTCATGAACATGCTGACATGGCATTAAATACAAATATACTACTACACTGTGTTGACACAGTGAGCAGTTTTCCCCTCTGTAGTGTTGCTCTTCACCACTAGAGGCCGCTGCTGTGTCACAAAATCAGACCAGAACAGAGTTTGTCCGAGATTATGTGCAATCTTTCATTGTTTTGCTTCTAGTTAACAAGAATGCAGCCGCCCTGGGTTCCCACAAACATGGAAGACTATCCAGAAATATTAAGTGTGATTTGGAAATGTTTTAATTAGATATTGCTTTTTGAGTGTTACACTCATTGCCCCCATTAAAGTCAGCAGACTTTTTTATATTATTATGTTAATCTATTATCTACAGTGACTGAGACTGGCATACAGATAGAAACTGACCCAAGCAATCTCTATAATCAAGCATAAACTGATATATTATTTTAACTGTTTTATTTATAATCAGAATGAGCTTTATTGACAGGTATGTTTACACATACGAGGATTTTGTTTTCGTGACAGAAGCTTGCGCAGTGCAACAGAATGACAGTGACAGAACAAAAACACATAATACAAGTAAATAAGAAATAACAATATACAAATGGACAATTGTATATACAGGTATGATATGTGCAACTGAAGTGTAGACTAAGTGTGTGTGTTAGATAAATAAGTGTATAAATAGTGTGTGTACCATAATTACTGTTACATAATTACATAACTTAACTGTTGATTATCAATAATTATGTAGACAAAGATATATAATAATTATATATTTCTAATTATCATTTGAAATAATAATTATCAATAATTATGTATCGATATAGTTAATAGTGTGTGTGTGTGTGTGTGTGTGTGTGTGTGTAATTCAGTGCTGTTTTTGTATACATTTATGAAAAATATGTTATGTTTGTTAAATATGTTTAAATATAATATAAAATATAAGAATATAAATTAAATATTAAAAGAATATTTACTGTATGTGTGTATTTTTTTATATACATCATAAATATACACAGTACACACAGATATATTATGTAAACAAAAACTTTATTTTTGGATGCAATTAATCGCGATTAATCATTTGACAGCACTAATATAATTATACATAGGTATCTTGATAGATAAAATTGAATTGATTGATATGATTTTTTTATAATCGTTAATTGTGTGTGTATATATATATTATTTCAGTAATTTTAATTATTAATAATTATGTATTGATATATTAATTATATTTATACATCATTATTCTAACTTTTTTTTATAAATAATTAATTGTGTATCATCAATAATTACATATAATTTTAATAATAGTTGTAATAATTTAATAATAATAATTTTAATTTTAATAATACTGGAAAAAAAACATGTAAAGCCTGAATGTACTGTAAGTCGCTTTGGATAAAAGCGTCTGCTAAATGCATAAATGTAAATGTAACAATTATGCATTGATACGTTTTTCAAATATAATGTTAGACTTTATCCAAAGTCTAGTTAATTTAGTAAAGTGATGCAGGTCAAAGGTGCCTGAAAACAGTCATGTGCAGTCAAAGTTCAGTATTGTGATGTTATGTAAAGTGTCCATGTGATCGTCATAATCCCTGTGTCATATTTACAACCACCTGTGACACACACACACACACACACACACACACACACACACACACACACACACACACACACACACACACACACACACACACACACACACACACACACACACACACACACACACACACACACACAGTTATTAATGTTGTCAGAGGATTTGGCTTTTATAATAATGATTTGAATCTGATTAAATGCACCACGTGCTGTTTTTTTAGAGCTTGTCGTGGTCCCTGATTTAATCGCTCATGTTTTGAGCATCATACGTGAGACGTGAGACCTGTTTTCAGTTGCTCTGCAAGGCTAGACGCTGACACACGCGATCACCTCTGCACAAAACCTTTCAAAGCCATCGACCTCTCGCATCTTGTCAGGTCTCCATAGCAACAGTAATTTCCCCTCGCCATCGCTTTGAACGCACATCCACCCGTTCTTTATAGTCTGGGATGAATCACTCCGTTTGGGCGTGTTCTGATGCTCAGAGATGTATAATAGGACGTTTCTTTGCGAGTTCATCTCGCAGATGTGGGCCACGTTTCACTCAATTATTCAGTGCCAGCAGCGGCAACCCGACACGAGACGTGCCGCAGCTTTCTCCCGGTGAGAACGCCCCGGAATAGCATCAGTACAGCAACCGATATATGCATACAAATCCTCTTTACTAGCCTCCTCGCTCTGTTTGAGACGAGAGCAGGTGTGATTGGCCAGGATTTAATGGATTACATACAGCAAATGAGGTTAAAATGCACAGTGTGCAGCTCAGCCAATCAGAAGCTGCTTTACCAACATGTTCCGTCAGACCAGCCAATCAGATGCAGGGTCATTTGCATATGGGAGGACGGGTGTGAGAGCATGCCTTTCACATATCGTCCTCTGTTTGGGAATATCATGGTGGTTTTGTGGGCTAATGAATGTTTTATTGTGAATGGAGAAGGATGGACGTAAAACTTCTGAATGCATGAGTGTGGCGGTTAATTGATTAATTAATCTTCCTGCACACAAGGCAAGTACTTAGACTAGTGCTCTAATGTTTAGTTAGTGCGTATTTAGTATAATTAGATGACAATATGTCGTTTTCATAGTGGTGTCCTTCTACGCTTGCAGTAGTACCTGGTGAGAACAGAATTCAAGCACATTGGTACTTTGGTAAATCTGCTTGTTAAAGTGGAAATTTGTGGCTGTTTTGTGTGAAACCGTATCATTACAAGTGGTTTCCTAAAGGCCTAGTGGGGTATTCAGCTTAGAAGATGACTTGAGATGGGTTTCTTGAGGATACTGGTTGTTTTGGTGTTTGTTTAGGAGCGCTAAATGTGCTCTGACTCATTTAAGCTTATTCGTTAGGCTGCTAATCCAGGCTCTTAGCCAGGTTGCATAAGGTTTCCGGTGGCTTCCAAAGCCCACCTTTAGTGCGTCGACCAGGTCTCGAGCACATTGTGTCCGAAAGCATCTTATCTGGTGCTCATGCTTATTTTATCACTCACTTTGAGTCTTATATTTGAGCGTCTTCAACCAACTTCATGAGGTGCATCATGGGATGCTTGTTAAACAGGATTTACATGTTTGCTGGACACTTGTCTGGAATTTTGCAATAGTAATAATAAGCCACAATTTAATATTTAATTATTTTTTAGCAATGCACAATACATCTGTTCCATTGAGCTGATATTAGAGAAAGTATTTTTGATTTATCGGTATCGATGTTGCATATTTCTTCATTTAACCAGAAGAGACATTAAAAATAGTTAACATTTAAAAGATTAAAAATCTCTTTTGCAGGAGTGTTCTGGCCAAAATGGACAGCAATACATCAGTTTCATCACAAGATATTACAACACAGACAGACTAGAGACACTTAAAAACAGTTACAGTCGTTGAGTCAATTTCCATTTGCCGAATAACTCTTTTGAAATTATCCAAAGACAGCAAATGTTGTCATTTCAATTTCGATTGCAGAAGATTCCAGTCAGACGGAGCTGCGTATATAAAAGCCCTTTTACCTAATTCAGATCGGACAAAAGGAACAGAGATAGTATAACAATTTTGTGAGCGAAGGAAGTATTTCTCAACAGCTTTCTGGTTTATAAGACAGCAGAGATATGAGGGCAACATCCCCAGAATGGCTTTATAAATAATTAAATACCAGTGTGTATATAAATGATAATATATCAACAGATTTAACGTAACTGTGCCTGATCTTGTTCTTTATTTATGCGTTTAGATAACCTAACACGTTAGAATAGGAAACACTTATTCAGTATAAGAATTACACTATAATTATTCATATTCAAATAAAAGGTTTCCCTAAACAAAATCCTAATTTGCTGCGTGTTAATAGTTAGTTAGCTTGTTCAGTTTTGGTATGGAGTAGAAATTAAGGGATCTAAAATACAGAATAAGGCATTAATATGTGTTTTATAAGTACTAATAAACAGCCAATATGCTAGAAATATGCATGCAAATGAGCAACTAGTTAATATTGAGAACTGGTCCTTAAATTGAAGTGTTACCATAACCTTTGCTGTCATCTAAAGAACATTTTTAACACTAAATATATACATTATTAGATGTAATCTATTGCAAATCTCTAATGTAATTATTTTTTATACTGTACATTATAATATTGTGATGACTAACAGTACTTATACTATTTAAAATGATTAATTGTAGTTTTTAGTGTTTTGTTTTTTAATGTTATAGATAAAATCATATAGATTTGTAATATTGTTTACGTTACGTGCGATATTACATTGCATGCTCTTTTTGCCTATTTAGACATTTATATTATCTTTGTTCTCATCTAAGGCTTACTTAATGTGAATCTTTAATGCTAAATATGAATATATATATATAAATACAATCTAATCTATAGCAAATCTCAAAATATAAAATATAATTTTTTCATACTATACGTTATAATGTTGTGATGCCTAAAGTAGAGAATTTAAAGCTATTTAGTTTAGAGTTTAGAGTTTTATATTTTATATATAATAAATAATTTCATATATAATAATACATTATTTATATTACATTAATTGAGATTATTATGCTTTTAAGATCATGTGAAACAAATTGCCATGTCTAAACTTTTAACTGGTCGTCATTCATTATCATCATCAGCGGTGTAAACTACTGTAAAAAAAAATATTTTCCAGTTATTGCAATATATTTTAGTCTTTCTAGATCTTTAATTTGATGTGTTACATGCCAATTCTTTGTGTTTACTTGTGACATTTACTAGCATTTTCTGAGCATTTGTTTTCCAGTGTAGTCAACCACTAGTTACAGAATCATCTTTGTGAACAATACAATGGATCATTAACCACTCGAGGTCAGTTTAACCTGATGGGTTACTCATTTAGTTGAGTGGGAAACAGTTCAAACCGTTACTGGAGATCAGTTTCACACGAGGAATACCCACTCCTGCTTAGGTTACTACAAACACACTCTGAGATACTGCTGCAAGGGATGAAGCACAGAAAACTGAGCAAATGAACAGTGAACACTTGTTTATGAGAAGCAAACAAAGGATAAATAACACCGGTTTCTATGAATGAAGTTTAGAATGAGAGACAAAGGCTTTAAGAATTAAAGGAACAGACTTTACTTGAGTACAAAGCAAACATCGGATGGCTTTTTATGGAAAAGATTAACATGCTGTTGACCGCGGGTGTTTTTCCACGTAGTGTGTGTGTGTGTGTGTGTGTGTGTGTGTGTGTGTTTTTGTCTGTGTTGTGTGTGTGTGTGTGTGTTTGTGTGTGTGTGTGTGTGTGTGTGTGTGTGTGTGTGTGTGTGTGTGTGTGTGTGTGTGTGTGTGTGTGTGTGTGTTTGTGTGTTTTCTGTGTTTGTGTGTGTGTGTGTGTGTGTGTGTGTGTGTGTGTTTGTGTGTTTTTGTCTGTGTTGTGTGTTTGTGTGTGTGTGTGTGTGTGTGTGTGTGTGTGTGTGTTTTTGTCTGTGTTGTGTGTGTGTGTGTGTTTGTGTGTGTGTGTGTGTGTGTGTGTGTGTTGTGTGTGTGTTTGTGTGTGTGTGTCCATCTGCAGCAGATAAACAGTCCCCTGTCTCCAGATCTGTGACTGCCGTCATCAGCGCAGAGCTTACGGCTCACAGCTAAAGTGAGCATGTTTCCACCCATCTTTGGCTACAGGAACGTTGCCTGCCGTGTTTGAGTGTGCTCGTGGCTTTACAGATTACCAGCAGTGATACCCGCTGAAATTAGCCGCTGGCTCGCCTCTCGTATCACTTCATTCAGAGACACAATCAGCCCTTAAAGACTCTCCTGATGGGCACAAGACCAGATGGCTGGAGTGCAGTAAACAATTAAACATCCAAATTATCCCAAACTGACTCCTATGGATGGATAGATAGACAGACAGACAGAGAGACAGACAGACAGACAGACAGAAAGATGGACGGACGGACGGACGGACGGACGGACGGACGGACGGACGGACGGACAGACAGACAGACAGAAAGACGGACGGACGGACGGATAGATGGATGGATAGACAGACAGAAAGACGGACGGACGGAAAGACAGACGGAAAGACAGACAGACAGACGGACGGAAAGACAGACAGACAGAGGGAAAGACGGATAGATGGAAAGACAGACAGACAGACAGACGGACGGAAAGACGGACAGACAGAAAGATGGACAGACGGAAAGACGGACGGAAAAACAGAAAAACAGACAGACAGAAAGACGGACAGACGGAAAGACAGACAGACAGAAGGACGGACGGACGGAAAGACGGACGGACGGACGGACAGACAAGACAGACAGAGAGAGACAGACAGACAACAAGACAGAAAGACAGACAGACAGACAGACAGACAGAAAGACGGACGGACAGATGGATGGATAGACAGACAGAAAGACGGACCGAAAGACAGACAGACAGACAGACAGACAGACAGAAATACAGACGGACAGACAGACGGAAAGACAGACAGACGGACGGAAAGACAGACAGACAGAGGGAAAGACGGATAGACGGAAAGACTGACAGACAGACAGACGGACGGAAAGACGGACAGACAGAAAGACGGACAGACGGAAAGACAGACGGACGGAAAGACAGACAGACAGAAAGACGGACAGACGGAAAGACAGACAGAAGGACGGAAAGACGGACAGACGGAAAGACAGACGGACGGACAGACGGAAAGACAGACAGACAGAAGGACGGACGGAAAGACGGATGGACGGAAAGACAGACAGACAGACAGACAGAAAGACGGACAGACGGAAAGACAGACAGACAGAAGGACGGACGGACGGAAAGACAGACAGACGGACGGACGGAAAGACGGACAGACAGAAAGACGGACAGATGGAAAGACGGACGGATGGCGGGCGGAAAGACAGACGGACAGAAAGACGGACGGATGGATGGACGGACGGAAAGACAGACAGAAAGACGGACGGACGGAAAGACAGACAGACAGAAAGACGGACGGATGGACGGAAAGACAGACAGACAGAAAGACGGACAGACGGGACGGGACGGATGGATGGAAAGACAGACGACAGACAGAAAGACGGAAAGAGGAAAGACGATGGATGGATAGAAAGGCAGACAGATAGATAGATAGACGGATTGATTATAGATGGATAGACAGACAGATCTATGTCTGGTTTTGCGCTCTTTTATTCGAGGTCTCTGGTTATTAAATGCTTCACAAATGAAGCATAACTTCCATTCAGCACAGGATAGTGAGCAGTAGGCTTTGAATTATACATCCACCAGAGCATCTTAATTAGTTATGTTAATTAGAGCATCATTCACAGCCATCCTGTAGTCTCATCCGCTCGCTTCTTTTTGGTGAGGCTGTTGCCTAGCAACTTCAGAGTGACATCAGCAGAGTCCGGGAGGAACGCTCTGATTGGTTACGATGCCCGGCGTGAATTCTGATTGGATGGAGAAAAGAGTAATATGGAGTGTTTAAAAACTGCTGTAATTTATTTAACCTTTCGTTTGACTCCTCTGGAGCTCTTCTTCAGTTCATTGACCAAAAACAGGCTGAATTTACAGCGCAAGCTGTACCAAAAACAGGCAGCGCTTCACTGGAAGTCCCAGAGGTCTGCAGGCCTCCTCCTGCGAGTTACTTGTTGACATTTCAGTCCAAACAAACAGCTTCTAAATTGCCTTTAAGCAAATCAGTTTTCCCTTTGGATCCTATTGCGACTAAACGCTCTCTTGGAGATGCATTGCTTGTTAGTGCTGTTTTGCTCGCTGCTATTGCATATTACAAGCGCTCGTAGTCAAGTTGATGTATTCAAACAAATTCCCAGTACTGTGATTTCCATTGCATCACTGAATGCATTATGCAGATTTTGTCCATTATACATAAGTGTATTTAATTAGTGCTGTTTGCTGATGTAAGCTTAAACTTCAGCATGTGTTGTTTCTTGTCTGTTACTTTAAGGCACTGCTGTTTGATTTGGCTTTGTAACAAACCTGGTTGCTGTAAGTTGAATCTGAGTTTTCATGAGATCTTCACCTTAATGCAGCTCTAGCTTCTCCCAGAAGCCTTTGCAGTGTCAGATTTGACAGCTCATTGTGTGATCAGATCGGATGTGTGTCTGTATCCAGAGATGCCAATGGCTTAATTCAGTTTTCACCAGCGCTGTTAGAGAAGCAGGCGTGTGTGTGTGTGTGTGTGTGTGTGTGTGTGTGTGTGTGTGTGTGTGTGTGTGTGTGTGTGTGTGTGTGTGTGTGTGTGTGTGTGTGTGTGTGTGTGTGTGTGTGTGTGTGTGTGTGTGTGTGTGTGTGTGTGTGTGTGTGTGTGTGTGTGTGTGTGTGTGTGTGTGTGTGTGTTTTATAGAGATTTACTGTCCTTCATAAAACGTTCTCTGTGAGCGAGCTGAGAGACCGAGACAGAAAGAGAAAATCTGATCTGAGTCATGGACAGAGAATGATTCAAAACAGTCATAAAGTGAATCTGACAAAACCTTGTTCATGTGTTTATGACTACGTCATAGTTCAAAGCATATTTTGCATAAAGCCATCAATATTTTTTGTGTGACATTTAAACACACAATTTTCATTTCAAGTCAAGTCAAGTCAAGTTGAGCTTTATTGTCATTCCACTACATGTGTGGACATATAGTGGGACGAGATGTCGTGCCTCACAGGACCACGGTGCTACATAAATACAGATATACAACACGAAGTAAAACAGTATAAACCTATACACAAACTAACCTACTGTCAGCTTTGACTATACATATGCTATATATAAAAGTGGTTACCTATACATAAACTAAAAAACAAAAAACAAAAAATACAAACTGTACAACTGTGCAGATGACTTCAAATACTGTACATGTGCAAAAGAGAGACATTCAAGCAGCTGGCTGGGGAACAGTGTAAGGTGATTTGTGGTTCACCTTACACCTCTCATTATTTCCATAATGCATACAAGTCTTATTCGTATTACTGTAATGGAAATGAGTGAATAAATTACTTTTAGTATTATTTTATTTTATATCATATATATATACTCTGGATTATTTATATATATATATATATATATAAACATATAAAAGTAATAAAACTGAAATATATAAAACAAAAAATAAATGTTTAGTTATTTTTTAGTTTTTAGATGAATGATAAGACATACATACTTTTTGTCAGATTCACCACAAATCATGCAATCAGATCAGATCAGAACAAAACTGGAACAACATCATGAGTTACAGGTGTCTAGTGACGTCGCAGTTCAAGAACGTGAGCCGGTGCCTCTCTCGCTCTCTCTCTCTCTCTCTCTCTCCTCACCTCTCTCTCTCTCCTCTGTCTCTCTCTCTCTGTCTCTCTCTGCCTCTCGTCTCCTGCCTCGCTCTCTCTCTCTCTCTACTCTCTCTGCCTCCTCGCCTCTGTCTCTGTCTCTCCTCGCCTCTCTCTCTCCTACCTCTCCCGCCTCTCTCTCTCTCTCTCTCTCTCTCTCTCTCTCCTCCTCTCTCCTCTCCTCTCCCTCTCTCTCTCGCTCTCCTCGCTCCTCTCGTCTCTCTCTCTCTCGCCTCTCTCTCTCTCTCTCTCTCTCTCTCTCTCTCTCTCTCTCTCTCTCTCTCTCTCTCACACACACACACAGCCGCTGTAGAGTGAGAGGGAGGAGCTGCAGTGAGTAACAGAGAGAGAGCGTGAGTGTATCCTCAGAGCGCTCGGTCAGCTGTAGTACTAGCAGCAGTGGAGTATGTGTGTAGAGCAGAGCTGAATGTGTGTGTGGTGACCGCCAAATTACCGCCGCAGCCCCTCAGCCTCACCCTCTTCAGGGTGAGGTCGCCCTCATGATGAAGCAAGACGGGATCCTGGCCCGCCGCCGGTTCTCCACCTGTGGAGGAACTATCTCGGGCCGCCCGGCTCATCCCGACGGACGCAAACTCATACGCAACGCCTCGTTTGGGGGCTACAACGAGCTGTCCGTCTGCTTGCCAGGTGGGTCCATCTCGGGAAACTTTGTGTTTAATTGTTTGGCAGCTAGTTTCGATCAGGATGGGTAACTGTAGCAGCAGTCTATTGAGTTTGAATGTTTTAGCAGCTTGCTGTCGACTGAACGTGTGTTTGACTCCGGACGGCTCTCCAAACTAAAGTGCTTCCATTAACTCACAGCATCTGGTATTCATTTTTTATCTGACTACTATATAGTCAGCATCTCAGCAATATAGTAAACAAAAAGGTTACCAATTTAGTTTTACTTATTTTGTTTAGAGTATTGTTTAGTTTATAGTTACAATAAATTACTTGATTGTAATAGTATATATTATTTATATAAAAATTTTTACAATATTTTATCATATTAATAACACAAATATATATATATATATATACACACACACACATTTTTGTAATCTATTTTTTATTAATAATATGAATACAAATTATATCAAATTTGATAACTGCATACTGGTTTTATGTTTTATTATTGATATCTGTAACGGGGCCGACAAGACGAGAGGCGTGCGGATCCATATGCAAGCTTTTATTAAGAGGCATGGTCAAAAACACAGGCAGGGTCGAACAACTGGCAAACAGGTATATTGAGGGCAAGGCAGAGGTGTAGTCAAATAAACGGGCTTGGTCTTCGATCGGCGAACAATATCCAGAGGGCTTGACAAGAGGGGTAATCCAGGTACGAGGCAGGAGATCAGGAACCAGACAACAAGGCAACACGAAAAGACTAGACTAAACTAAAATGAGACACGGAAAACCAGAAGAGGCTCCGTAAAGCAGCTAACACTGGGAGAGTGAAAAACGCACAGAAAAATGTAGAGTAATTTACTATTGTGTTGTATCTGCATCGCCAGAAGAATGACATTCAAGAACCAAATCATTTAGTTTAACAAATCTAAACGTTCTAAATAAGAACCGGTTCTCAGTTCCGTGGTTCTCTGGAACCTCATTGGATGGGAATCATAAGGGTGGACATAGCGTTTTGGTCTACTCAAGGTCAGTCGATTGATGTTTCTGCTGCAGATATGGAGCAGTTTCAGCTCTCAGTGAATCTGACTCATGTCAGCGCGGCCTGCGCTCCATTTATCCCTCATGATTATGATTGTGCTCTGGATGTACCCGGCATGCATGCTTCAGAGAGAGTGGTTTTATTTTAAAACTCATGTCTGTACGATTACCCAGCATTTTCATTATCCTTATCCTTTTTTTTAGCCTTTTAATGGAATTCAATGAGCAGAGATTAGCTAATGGACCCAGAGTGCATTGCATTGGGACAGATCTTGTGTTTCACCTGTGTGAAAATCAGCAGGGTAATGGCTTTGACTTAATACTGTATCGCTCAGATCCAGCTCGATGCGTTATTATAGTGCATAAAGATGCAGAGCTCGAAAGCAAACGCTCACTTTTCCCATAACCGCACTAAACTGACTGGGTCAGAAATAAATCACAATTTCTGTTGAAGTAAAGCGTTTGCAGAATGAATGTATTTATAATCTTGTAGGGATTTAAAGGATGATTCAGTCAAATCGGTCCGGGTTTTTGTGTTTTATTGTACTGAAAATTAATTATTTAGGCCTAAATGTAAGATTTTGTAATTGACTGCATAAAAGTATAGATCCATTTGAATTATAATCAAAAATAATAAACTTAATGTAATGCACATTTGTCAGTCATAAATGAAACCTTTCTGTAATATTACTAAAAAAACTGAATATATTTTAAATACACATTAACAAGGTTTATAGATTTATCATCGATATATGTTTTGTTTAAATCTCATACATTTTAACTGAATAATGATTGTCCACAACTATAACTATATTTTAACAATATTCATGCTTTTTCATTCATATTTGATTTATGCTGATTTTATACATTTTTTTACATTAATTAAATGAATGCATTTTTTATTTAAAAATAATGTTTATTTTGTATTTTAATTTTTTTAAGCTTAACTATTTCTTAGCTGTTTCTTAAATCTTATGTGTGCTTATTTAATTTTTCCATTTGAACAGCTACTAAGTTAGAAGATCTTTGCAACTTTCATAATTCGTTTTTTTCCGAGTGAAAATTGTTGTGCAGGGCTTCGTTTTTATCCGTTGTAATTTGATTGGATAATGAAAAGTGTCCTTGATGACATCATCTGACAAGGAAAGTTGTTTCAAAGGTGGAGCAAGTAATTATACGCTGTTGAAAGGTTATTATTATAATAATTGTTTTATTTGAATAACATGCACAATAACACCAGAAATATGTTTTTAAGAAGCTGTTTTTGTCATATTCACTTCACATAGCTACTTTCTCCTACATAACAATAAACACTTTTGTTTAATGAAGTTGACAGAAGCACATGTCATTGTTAAACCTCAGAGCACTTGATTTGTCTTTAAAGGTTCATGCATTTTCTCCAGAACTGATTTTGAAGGGTGTTTTGTACTTTATTATCCACAGATGAATTTTCATCACGCCGCTCCGGATCTGCTCTTTACTGTATGAGCTGGCAGATTAGCACAGATGTGTGACTATTAATAGATGCAGTGTGCAGAAACACAGGTCATTTCCCGTCCTGACACCTGTGTGCTGACCGGATGACTCGCAATAACACTGCGTTTACCTTATATGCTGCAAGGATGTGGCGTTTCTGCTTTATTCTGCATTAGTGAGGTTGTGATGCTCACGTCGTCAGGTGTAGAGGGTAAAAAACAGTTTTAACTCTGTGCTGTTCTGACAATCCTTTACCTAATTTCATGTTCCCAGGCATGCTTGTAAATCTCTTTTTATGCTATATTATTAGCAAATATTGGATTCAATCTGCTCATGCACCTCACCTCAAATGCACCTCAGTTTTAGAATGAAAAAAAATATTATGTTTGCATAATTTTGGCAATGTTCACTTAAAACTGAGGTGCATGAGCTCATATTTGGTATTAATATAGCATAATGATTTTTGTTTTTTTGTTAGCGGTCCATTTTTGACTAACACCACAAGTATAACTGTGTGTGAAAATGTGAACATGATTTTAGAATATAGCATAATAATTATTATTATTATTATTAGTAGTAGTAGTAGTTTTTTGTGTATTTATTTATTTAATAATTGTCATTTTGTGTGATTAGACAACCAAACTCCAACTATTCTGAATATTTAATCATTACAAAAATAACTATTATTATTATATAAAATAAATCATTTTGAATTTCATTATATTATGATGATGTTTATTTTTATTTATGTATTTAGTCATTTAGCAGACGCTTTTATTCAAAGCGACTTTTATTGTAAAAAAAAATTTTAACAATTTTTGCCTTACACCACCACCAGTGTAACAAGGTTGGAAAAAGTCCCAAAAAAGAACACAATGATTTCCACTATTAAGTTGTTATACCCTGTCAACCAAGTCAGTAGGTTGTAGTCCAATGCGGTGACATTAACTAGCATTCTGAAGAAATGAAAATCCTCTCCGGGTCAGAATCAGTCTGTCGTATGAAGTGTTCTAGAAGATGCTCTCTGAAGCTCGTGAGGGTGACCGGGTGGAATTACACCCGTCTCTGCCGGTTTGTTGTAGTCAAGGCCGCTGCAGGAGTGTGGAAATATCCCACACGTCCCTGTCTCACCGCAGACTGCTGTTTAAAGGGTTCAGGCTTCATG
>CM050432.1:7244541-7254541 GCA_027564155.1 Gymnocypris eckloni scoliostomus | reverse complement strand
TCTGTGTATGATTAACATGTTTAAGAGCTCTTGAAGGGGCTTGTTTTTACGAGATGAACACAATGCTTGGCCCGGTTTGCGGAGGAGAAAGAAACGAGAAACAATAGACTTGATTACCCGATCGATGGGTCGTCATTTACATCCGCAGTTCACTTGATCCAAAAACATCAGGTGAGACTATAATGCTATAATCTTGAGACTTGATGAAGATGCTTAAAACCCATTCATCCCATTCTGTCAATACAAAGCACAATTTGTGTTTACGTGACTCATCTAGCAGGAAAGAGTCGCATGCTGTTATTAAACTGGGCTGAAAGTTGTCAGTGGGTGTCGCTTTGAGATCATATGCAATAAATTACGTCTGAAAAATAATCAAATAAACTTTCTAGCAGATACACAGAAAAAAACAATTACTGTATTTACTTTGAAGGAATTTCTAGCTCAGAAATTGGTAGTGAATTTCACAAATTAAACAGTAAATAACACATTGAATTGTGAAATTTTAAAGTAAAAGGACCTAAATAATATTTCTTTATAAAACATTCTCCAACATTGTTATATTTACATCTTCGAAAAATATTTTTTACAGCATACACGCATTTAAAACATTTAAACTCTTTCTCTTCAGGGGAAAACACACCAAAAATATTGATGTTTTTACTTATTCTGCAGCGCCGTATGCACTGTTTTGTCCAATAAAACTGCTTTCTGGACCGGGAATGTCTTTAAATAATAAACAGCACTTTATGAGCAGGTTTATGATTCATCCCACCCATCCCAGAAAAGTCCAAATGTCAGTGGAACTACATAGAAAGCTGCATTTATTAAGGGTCTTCAATCATAATTTCTATGAACTTGTCATCTTTTTTCTTCCACTCCTGCTAAACAAAGCCGAGACAATGACTCTGTTGAGTAGAGATGTTATATAAAGTGACAGTTGTGCTATACTTGTCTGAGAAACTCGCTAGTCTTGACAGAGAGACATTGACGGATCGTCCTTGGCCTTATCTAATGAAACTCTTTTGGTTTTTGCTAATGATGAAGTGTTATACTTTCCTCAAGGCCTTAGATATGAGACACGTCCGTTCTCCCATCACCATCACAACACAGTCAGTTATTAAAACACATACAACTTTTAAGGAGTTATTTTGTAAGATGAACCTAGAAAAACGTACACAATTTTATCGCAAGTACATTTAAATTTGAATTTAAATTTGTCTCTGTGTGTGTGTGTGTGTGTGTCTGTCTGTCTGTCTGTCTGTCTGTGTGTCTCTGTGTCTGTGTGTGTCTCTGTGTCTGTGTCTATGTGTGTGTGTGTGTCTGTGTGTGTCTGTCTGTGTGTGTGTCTGTGTCTGTGTCTGTGTCTGTGTCTGTGTGTGTGTGTGTGTGTGTGTGTGTGTGTGTGTGTGTGTGTGTGTGTGTGTGTGTGTGTGTGTGAGTGTGTCTGTGTCTGTGTGTGTGTGTGTGTGTGTGTGTGTGTGTGTGTGTGTGTGTGTGTCTGTGTCTGTGTGTGTGTGTGTGTCTGTGTCTGTGTCTGTGTGTGTGTGTGGTGTGTGTGTGGCGTGTGTGTGTGTGTCTGTGTGTCTGTGTGTGTGTGTGAGTGTGTCTCTGTGTCTGTGTCTGTGTCTGTGTCTGTGTCTGTGTCTGTGTGCGTGCGTGCGTGCGTGCGTGCGTGCGTGCGTGCGTGCGTGCGTGCGTGCGTGCGTGCGTGCGTGCGTGCGTGCGTGCGTGCGTGCGTGTCTTCCTCCAGCTGTTGTGGATCTCTGACTCACAGCACTCAGAGGTGTTGATATAGCAGTCATAAAGATATTTTCTCGGGGTCGCCGGAGTGAAGTAACCCCAGATTCTGCTCCAGCTGAAATCAGCCTCGGCTCTTGAAAGACGCAGACTCTGAATGCAGCTCTGGGATCAGATTTTATACCTGAGTGCTGATTTAACTTTGACAGTACGGGTTTTCTGATGACAGACCAGAGTTGATGAATATGGAGCAGGTGTAGCTGAGACTGAAGCGTCTCTGAAAGTACCACTACTTACCAAACTAAATATATTGTTGTTATTTTTATGTATTTATTTTGTTTTGTTGCTTTGCTTTTGCTGGTAAAGATAATTATTGTAATTATTGTAAAATGATTGTATATATTTGTAATATATATATATATATATATATATATATATAACTGATTTTATATAATTAATTGTATTATATAATTACATTTGCCATGATTATAGCCTTTGATGCTGATATGGTGTTAAATGCTAAATAAATAAACCACTATTTATTGCATTTTCTGCCCTAACACTTGTTTTATATTAGCAACGTGTAACCAGTCTCTCATGAATCATTAGACTGGATGATCTCAAGAACTGTGTAATTTCACTGGTGTTGGTATCATGACAATCCTTCATGTATATTTGTGTGCGTATATGTATTATAACTAATATTTGTTTCTATTTTATATTGCATAATAACATAGCATGACATATTAAACCTTATTTGGTGATGAATTTTACACACAGTGGGGGGGGGGGGTTGTCATATTTTTATATGTACAGCAGTGTTATTTTTGTATCATAGAGATACTATTACAGTTAATATTATGAATCAGTTTTTTATTTTATTTTACAGTTTCATTTTAAAGTTTAGTAATTTTGTTGTTATTGTATCATTTTTATTAGTTTAGTTTTCTTAATATTAAGATGTTTACAGTTTTTATAAATGTTATTTAATTTTAGTTTTAGTAATTTTAGCACTTCAAATTAAACTATAGAAATATTGCCCTGACAACTAATTAAAATAAAATATGCTTTATTACTATATAATATTATTGTGATTATTATTATTATCATGTTTTTGTCTATTTTTTAGATTACTGGGCATCAAGGTTATTATAGATAACTAAAAGTGAAACTGAAATTAAAACTATTTATTATATTTCAGTTAACGTTTATTTCAAGTAAAAATATAATTTTGGTTTTAATTTTAGTTAACTAGAATAACCTTGAGACATATAAACATATTTATTAAAAATAAATAAATAAAAATGCCAACAAAACAGACAAATTACTAATAGTTTAAAATTAAAATAGAAATGAAAAATAGAATTAAAAACTCATATTTTATGAGTAGTATATTAATGATACCAAAAACACACAGTTGTGCATTGATACAGTAAGTGGGGGGGGTACTCTAGCACACACTGATTATAACAATGTATGCACATGTCATACACATGATGATTTGTTGTTAACATCTGTTATTCTCAGATAAAGGCCAAAGATCAGCCTAACCTGTGGAGCTGAATCATAATGTGTTGTTTTTGCAGGTTTTGAACGTGGCAAAGAGGAAATCCTGAAAGAAGACTCCTCGCTCTCCATATCCAAGAGCAAGGTAAACTCACACCCCTGTTAATCCTCCCTACCCATGATCCTCTGGGGCTGGAATCGGATCGATACGGGTCGGCATGTCCTCCAGCAGTCATCAGCCTGTGTTTATTAATTATACATAGTCAAGAGCGTCTCAGAGGTGAAGGGACAGCAGGGGGGCGAGTGCTGATTAGCAGTGCCTCAGAAATAACCCAGTTAGCATCCCGCACTCGCAGCATTGATACGGCTAGTCTGGGCCAGATAAAGCCGGATTCGTGACCGCACATAAACGCTAAATCTCAGTCAGTCACAGGTTTGCGTGAGTCACTCGGGTGGGTTTTGGGTTTGCCGTTACATCAAGACAACACCATTAGAAGATGCACTCGAAATCCAGAATAAATCCCAAACACAGAGCTGTCAAACACGAGCGTCAGAGCGCTTTCAAAAGACTAATTAACCCACGTTCACTTAGAGATATTCCACTTTAATCGGCTTTGAAAAGCTGCGGGGGGGGATTAAACATTAAGAGTTCAGACCCTCCTGGAAGTGAATGAGAACATGTTCAGACCGTACGTGCTTCCTGTTAATTATCAAACTGTATTTTGTGTTATACTTAATACTATAATTTTTATAAATTTTTAAAACTGAAATACATTTTTTTTTTATATATATTTATTAATAATAATGTTTAATATTACATTGTATTGTTATTTTTTATTTATTTAATATGTATATATCTGAAATAAAAGTTATTGTTTATTTTATTTCAAGTTACAGAAATGTATTTTTTTGTTCTGGTTTTAATTTTATTTTCAGTTTTAACATTAATAACCCTGATTTTTAACATTAATAACCCTGATGTATGTGTGTATATTTTATCTATCTATTTATTTGTTAACTTAAAGTTTTAGTTATATTGTTGTGTTTTGTCATTTATATTAGTGTTTTTATATGTCTGAATTGTTTTTTTATTAATGTTTAATTTAGTTTTATGAAAACAAAAAATAAATTAAGAAATGTAGTTGAATGTACTTTTTTATTAATATTAATTTGTTTAATTTATATATTAATTTTATTTCAGGTCATGTGTAATTTCTCTCTCTCTATATATATATATATATATACTCACACACACACACTTTAATATTTGTACAATATAAAATAACTTTTCTGTTTGAATATTTTTAATCTTTTAACTAATTAATTAATTTGATTGTTTTATATTTATTTGTGTGTGTGTGTGTGTGTGTGTGTGTGTGTGTGTGTGTGTGTGTGTGCGTGTGGTGTGTGTGCTGTGTGTGTGTGTGTGTGTGTGTGCGTGCTGTGTGTGTGTGTGTGTGTAAGTGTGTGTGTGTGTGTGTGTGTGTGTGTGTGTGTGTGTGTGTGTTGCGTGTAAATGATGTACATGTATGGATTATGCCATATTAATTTAGGTCAACCTAAGGTTCATAATATGCATGATGCCGTGTAAATGACTAACCCTTATGTTGGTTTTGCAGTCGGAAACCAAGCTCTATAATGGCTCCGATAAAGACTTATCTGCGTCTGGAAACAAACTTACTAAGAAGGAGTCATTAAAGGTACAACCACACTCATTGATTGATCAATACAAGCTTTCAGTGCATGTTTTATACATGCATTCTGATTACTAATGATAATGACTAATAATGTGACGTTTTGCATGCATGTCTGTTCAGGTGCAAAAGAAGAACTACAGAGAAGAGAAGAAACGCGCCGCTAAAGAGCTGCTCAGTACCATCACTGATCCGTCTGTCATCGTCATGGCCGACTGGCTGAAGGTTTGCCATTCAAATGTGTTTATTCTTACAGAATAATGATGCATGCTTTATAATGCATGTCCATTTAATGCACATCTCTGCGTAAATGGTCTCAAAATTGTCTAATTTTTCATGAAATCTGTTCCAAAGCGGCCGATGCATAAAGTTTTGGTTGTAAATCCAAAGAGACGAAAGCATGATTAAAAAATGAACATCACTTTCAGTCTTTCTGTCGCTGCAGGGGTAAACAGCGCATGCTAATAATCACAGTAATACTAACATTGATGATAATATGTGAAAAAAGAGCTGCAGGGTCTGGAGGAAAGCAGGTTAAATCGATCTTAGCTTTGGATCAAGCAATCAACCCACACGAGGAATCGTCTAGTCCTGTACAAGTCTCTTTTTCTCTTTCAGATCCGAGGCACGCTGAAGAGCTGGACCAAGCTGTGGTGTGTGCTGAAGCCAGGAGTTCTGCTCATCTATAAGACCAATAAGAACGGCCAGTGGGTCGGGACCGTCCTGCTCAACGCCTGCGAGCTCATCGAGAGACCCTCCAAGAAGGACGGCTTCTGCTTCAAGCTCTTCCACCCGCTCGAACAGTCCATCTGGGCCGTCAAGGTACAGAGAACCATTCAGATTCAGATCAACATCTTTGGATTTGCATTATTTGCAGTATGATTTCATTGTTAAAAGGGGCTTTTAAAGGGGTTATAATTGTTTTTGGGTCTAATAAAATAAATAAATAATAATAATTATATATATTAGTGTTGTCACGGCACCTACATTTTTGTAATCGCTACCGATACCAGTGAAAATCCACGGTTCACGGTACCAAAGCAAAACACAAAAACATGCTATTTTTATTAATGAAGTCAAACAAAAATAAAATACAAAAATCTATGTCATTATTTGTGCTTATTTAATATTGTGTTTTAAGTGTTTCCACAAGTAATAAAAGTATGGAAAACAGCAAACAAGTTTTACCCAAATTTAATTTGTCTTTTAATTTGTCATTTTTATTTTTTGGTAAATAAAGGGGATTTACGATTAAAATTAAAACATGGAAGAAATATTGAGTGATTATTTATTAGAAAATACGTTTTTATAAATGTTTAAACAGTAGTAGTATCAAATGCATTCTACTAAATAATAGTAGTCTAATATATTTCTGGCTCAATGTCTAAACCGAACTTTTATTTTGACGGGTTGCCGTGAATACCTGTGTATATGATATGACGCTGGTTTTACTCAAATCAAACAGAGCAGTTCTGGAGATGTTGTTTATGTATTTATGTCCTCGTTGAGACGGTAGATGATGAAATCAGA
Source organism: Gymnocypris eckloni scoliostomus (assembly GCA_027564155.1). Classification (NCBI taxonomy): domain Eukaryota; kingdom Metazoa; phylum Chordata; class Actinopteri; order Cypriniformes; family Cyprinidae; genus Gymnocypris; species Gymnocypris eckloni. Next base: position 7,248,074 of record CM050432.1, on the reverse strand, counting down.
TGTATGTAACGTTATTAAACAAAACTGTGTGTCTCTGCCATTCATTCATTCATTCACTCAGAGACTCGCAGAACATGCGATTCATATTTGAATCGACTTTTGCAGCTTAATATTTACAGATACTAGTCCATATTAGGATTTGATTTAAGTGTAATGATCTACTTTTGATTAATTCATCCAAACCGTGACAAATGTCATGACATTCCGTGTTAAACTGTAAATTCCGTTTTTAAACTAGGTTCCGTGATTCCGTCCGCGTTATCTAAAGTTCTTAAGTTCTAAAATAACCATTTTCAAAGTAATATACATTTATTATGTGAATATTTAATACATAATACAAATAAAAAATTGTATATTGAATATAATATAAAAAAAAATTTATTTAGGATTCTATTCTATATTTATATATATTACTATTAGTATTTTATTATTGAAAACGTTTTTTATGTTTTATGTTTTTCATATTCTATATAATTTTATATTTATAATGTTTTTATTATATAAAAATATATTTTCATGTTTTTTTATGTTTCTATTTAATAAATTGTTTATATTATAATATATTATAATATATTTGGAAACTCGTTGTTTCAGGATTCTTCCCAAAGAATTAAATAGAAAGTTTAAATGATTATATTTGTATTTTATTATTGAAATGTTTTTATGTTTTTAAGATTGTATATAATTTTACATTAATTTTTTATTATGATAACATTTTATATTTGTAATATTTCATATTTTATATTAAAACGTTTATATTATAATATATTATGATTCTTTTTATAAAAAATATTTATAGGATTCTTTGGAAATAATTTTATAGAAGGTTCAAAATAACAGCATTTATTGATTTATTAATGTATTTATTGAATCTTTGGATCATTATAAATGTCTTCACTGTGACTTTTGATCAATTTAATTCATCCTCACTGAATAAAAGTATACATTTCTTTATTAAAACATCTATTAAACAGTGTGTATATTAAATACAATAAAATAAATATATATTTTAAAATAAAAGGTATAAAAACAAATAATAATAAAGAATAAATAAATGATATGCGTGTACAATGTGTGCTCTTTAATATTCATCAAATGTTTCACATTACTAACGTTAGCGTGGAAAAATAACGATTTTTTTCGTTTCAATTAAGAGCATGGTTGCAAATATATATGTAAGCTTACAGGACTGTGTAGAGCACAAACACAAGACTGTCGAGTTTTAAATAAATTATTTAAGATGAAACACTCTGCTGGATGATCTGGCTCTGAGTGTGTTCTGGGTACCGCTGGTTTCAAGTAAGCTCGCGAAAATACTTGGTTTTAAAGGGTATCTACTCCGTCCTTACCCCTACCCTCGATCAAAACCAGAATTAGCCCTTACTGGCTCTTCACGTGAACGCGCTAAACTAAGGTGACATAAGACAGAGAAATGGGACATTCACTTTAAATCTTAAGAGAGAGTTCAGTCTTGGCTAAGACGATAGTTCATTGTATTTTATGGCACATGACCAATATTAGAAATGACTGTTTAAATGCGTATTTAAAATAACTTTTATTGGCGAAATTGATTCCGGAAGTGTTTATTTTCCCATAGAGATCTTCATAAAAAACATCTTCATAAACCATGAACCAAACCATGCAGCTATGAGTTTAATCACACCATTACTAACTTTGATTTCAAGCAGAAATTATTTGAAAATTGGACAAAACGACTAGTATATGTGTATGTATATATATGTGTATAGGGAGTTAGTGTTCCCTGCAAGCTCTTTTGATGCATTGACTCTCTGATTGGTGGAATTTCCTGTACAGCATCATGGGTAATGTAGTTTTTCACCAGGAATTCAGGTCTTGAATGTGATTTTAACAATAAGTTGAAATAATGAGAACAGGTGGTTTCAAAAAAAGAATATAGCGTTTCAAATCAGTGCATTAAAAATCAATCTTCCTACTTTGGAAGTAAAGTTTTTACTTCCAAAACTATAAATTGTCTTTTAAAAGTGATTTATTTTTTAAGAGAGTGAGAAAATGTTTACTTTTTTTAATACTTTTTTTATTTATTTAAATTTAATTGTATGTCATTTATATAAAAAATATTTTTATATGAGTTAAAATAATGCCAATGGGTTGCTTCAACAAAAGTATATCCTATTAAAAATCAGTCTTCCTCTTTGTACGTTTTTATTTCCAAAACTATTAAATTGGCATAACAAAATCAAGTGTTTTAAATAAAAAACACACATATATATTCATATATTTATTTATAATAAATAATTATAAATATAATTATTAATTTTAAATTATTTAAAATAAATATATATATATATATATATATATATATATATATATGTGTGTCTATATATATAATATATAATTGAAAATGAAGTTAATCAAACATGGTCAAATCACTGTAACTAAATAAATTAATTAATTACAATTTATTATTATTTATTTAAAATAAGAATAATCACTTTAACAATTTGTCCACATAAAGCTCTGAGTGTAAACGCAAATTAAGACATCTAGTAATCAAATCAGATTTTAGTTTGTTTTATTACATGAACTGACTGTTTCTCTGTGTGCACGTATTGACTGAAACTGAACTAGTTAAAGCATCATCGGTCATCGATTAATACAAGTCCTGTGTTAGCATACTAACTGAGAGTTTGTGTGATCCGTCAGGTTTAACGACAGCGACCAGTTTAAGGATCCGGACCTGTACTCGGATAAGTCGGACCGTGAGAACGAGCAGGAGCAGGAGGAGTGGGAAAACGAGGTGATGGAGAAAAGTGAAGAGAGCGACAGCGACACGTCAGAGCGGCAGGAAGACTCGTACATTGACCTGGATCCCAACGAGACGCTGCGGCAAACGACGTACATCGAGCAGAGCCACGAGGAGCTGGGAGAGGTGTGTGAGCGACGCAGTCCCTTATCTAAAAACACCGTAAAGTATGACATTATCATCATGAATTATTGAGGTCCTCACATGCGTTTGGCTGTAGTGGAGTGTTATTGATGCACAGATGCGAGCACAATATTCAAACAGCTAATTTTACAGCAGACAGCTGGGAGATGAACAGTAAGTCTGTGGTTGTGAGGTCCTCACATGCGTTTGGCTGGAGTGGAGTGTTATTGATGCACAGATGCGAGCACAATATTCAAACAGCTAATTTTACAGCAGACAGCTGGGAGATGAACAGTAAGTCTGTGGTGGATATGACACAATCTGTTCATTCAAGCTGTGTGTGTGTGTGTGTGTGTGTGTGTGTGTGTGTGTGTGTGTGTGTGTGTGTGTGTGTGTGTGTGTGTGTGTGTGTGTGAGTGTGTGTGTGCGTGTGGAGAACCAAATGTCCCCACAAGGATATTAATACCTGACATTTTTGCATTGTGGGAGACGCCCTTCTGTCACCGGGGAAAAAAAATCTTAAATAGTAAATTATGTTTGTCTGAAAGTGTAACAATGCAAACAGGTAGCTTTAGGGTTAGGTAATAAAAAATATTGTGTGTTCAGTATAAAAGTAATAGAAGTC